>PVHP010004670.1:0-70632 GCA_004024765.1 Zapus hudsonius | reverse complement strand
ATTCTGGAGGGAAGCTGAGGGAGGCTGAGGTATGAGGATTGCAGTGAGTTCAAGGCCAGACTGGAGTTACAGAGTGAGTTCCATGGCAGCCTGGTCTAGAGTGAGACCCTACCTGGAGGAACAAAAACAAAAAACAGTGATGCAACTGTCAGTTAGCGACCAGGTTTCCAGTGAGAGAAAAAGCACCTAGAAGGTGACTTTTGTTACTTCTCAAGCCTATCCATGGGAGTAAGAGAAGTTAAAATAAAGCCTCACACACCCATCTCTTTGTTGAGAACAATAGTGCACAGGTACCAGCTGGGAAAGGGATGTGGGTGAGGCTTCAGTAGGTACTTCCTGAGGGAATCATGAAACTGTGAAGAAAGCCGTGGCTTTAGGACATGATAGGGAATACAGGTTCTCTGAAGAGCCTGGCAGAAAGAAGAGGAAGAGTTTTGGGTGGGTGCACAAAGCTGGGTACATCCTTCAGTGCAGAACATATTTTGCTCCTAGACTGTCTCTGGGGTGACATGCAGGAGCTTTGCCAACCATAGGTACAGGGAAGGTATTGGGATGCAGAGGAGATATGTACACAGAGAAAAGTCTGACCTAATGCCTGTGTGCAGAAAACAATGTGAGAGTGACCTTGGCATAAATGCAAGCTCTCGCTGAGGAAAATGAGGGCAAGGGTCTGACATGCTGGGGATTGAATAGGACCTTTTGTTGAAACTGAAGTTTGTCATTTCCTCATTCTAGGTATCTGATATCCCAGGTTCCTCCCTATTTTGGTAATAGTATCAATTTCAAACCACTTAAAGCCTTTATTCTCTGGAGGTCCTTGGGGTTGAGAATACCATGCAGTGAAAAGGGAGAGCCCTGGGAACCATTGCTGTGGCTGCTGATAACATGGAGTCCACTTTCATTATAGAAGGCTGTTAGGGTGTGAATGTGAAGTAGTCTCCCCACCCTAAGGTCATATGTTCAAACACTTTGTCCCCAGCTGGTGGCATTGTTTCAGAAGGTGTGGAATCTGAATGAGGTGGAGCTTTGCTGGAGGAAGTGGGTCACTAGGGATGAGATTTGAGATTTTACAGCCTGGCCTACTTACTGTTCATTCTCTGCCTCTTGACTTAGGACACAATATCATTATGCCTTATGCTCCTGCCTCTAGTCTTCTCTGCCTGTATTAGTCACTGTTCACTAGAGGAACAGAACTGATAGAATGAATTATATTAAAAAGGGGATTTATTAATTGGTTTACGGTAATCCAACAATAGCAGTCTGCAGGCCCGAGTCAAGGAACCATTAGCTGCTCAAACCACATGGCTGGATGCTTTAGCAGTCCCCATCCAGCACTGAAGGCCTGAAGGCTTCCTGGAGAGCTGCTGGTCTTCAGTCCATGCTGGAAGACTGAGGAAACTGTTCCAATGCCAATGAAGGATAGCTGAGCAGGATTGATGCACATGCAAGTGAAGACACTCAAAAGTAAGCAGCACTGGAAGCCAGGCAAGAAGAAGAGAGATAGATCCTTTTCTCTCCGAGCTTCCTTATATAAAGCCCTCTTCTGGAATGGCTGCCCACTCTGATGGAAGGACTTCCTTCTTCAATTAATCCTTCCTGGAAGCAAACTCAGAGACCCACGCAAGACTACTGTGGATTAATAAACAGATCAAATTGGCAACAAAACTTAACCATCACACTGCCACGATGAACTATATCCCTTTTTAAACTGTAAGACAAAATAAACCTTTCCTCCATTAAGCTGCTTCTTGTCAGGTATGAGATTACAGCAAGGAAGGAGAAAAGTCACTAATAGAGTCATCCTCAGAGTAGTTTGGGTTGTTGCCCATCAGTAACCCTGTGACTTTGCAAGATATAATAACCAAAAACACTCTATCCAACAAAAGAAGAATGCACACTCTCAAGTGGATATGGGGCATTCTCAAAGATAAATCATACGTTGGGACCCAAAACAGGCATCAAATAATTGAAAACAAAGTAAATGTTCCCCATTATAAAGGCTTCACAACTAAGCACAGTTGTATTAGTCACATTTCTGTTCCTGTGACAAAATATCTAGGGTAATCAACTGAAAAAGATGAAAGATTTATTATGGATGTTTCAGGCTATGGTCCCTTGGCTTTTGGGCCTGTGGTGGGCAGTCAGGGAGCTCGTGGAAAACAAACTGCTTGCCTCATGGTGGTGGGCAAGTGAAGAATTCCTCGAGGAAGAGAGGGGAAGGGAACTGCATCTCACAGTGTCCTTCAAGAGCATATCTCCCATGGCTAGAAGACGGTAGGCAACAAGAAGAAGAACTCTAGACAACACTCTACCACTGGAATATATTCCCAGACCTATTTTCTAGAGATACAGTATCTGTTGGAAAATGTGTGACTTCAACTGCCTATATTTACAAAAAGGGACATCTTGAGTTAGCAATATATCTACTTAAGATGCTAGAATGAAAGGAACAAATAAAACCCAAGGAAAGTAACAAACACTAGAGTGGAAATAAATGGCACAATTAGAAATTAGGAAAAATTTAACCATATTATTTAACCATATTTAACATTTAACCATATTTAACATAGAATATTCGTGTTTGTGTGTTGGGGTGGGGTCTCTTGCCTATGCAAGTAATCACCAGATGCTTCTGCCATTTTTTGTGTCTGGCTTATGTGGGTGGCCTGGGAATTGAACCCAGGCCAGCAGGCTTTGCAGGCAAGCGCCTTTGACCATTGAGTCATCTTCCCAGCCCTCTTTGTGTATTATGTAGAGGTGTGTGTGTGTGGTATGTGCTGCTGCAGCACCCCATGCACTTGCCTGCTGCACTCTGTGGGCTTACCTGCAGTGGCTGAAGGAAAGCATCAGTGAAAGAATCCATCACTAAACCCCCGTTTTTTACTTGCAATGGAGTCTCTTGCTGATTTTTGGAGCTTGCTGTTCACAAGTCCCAGTGATTCTCTGGTCTCAGCTCCCCACAGAACTGGGCTTTCAGGCATGTGTGGCTGTGCCAAGCTATTTATGTGGGTTCTGGAGATTCAATCTTGGGTGATCTCAGGTTCTAATACTTGAGCAGGAAGCAAACTTAACCACTGACCCATCTCTCCAGCCCTAAAATTGGTACTCTTAAGACAGCAACAAATTGATAAACCTGGGATGGAGAGATGGGTAAGTGGTTAAAGGTACATTCTTGAAAAGCCTGACAGCCTGGATTTGATTCCCTAATACCCATATAAAGCCAGATGCACAAAATGGTACATGCACTTGGAGTTAGTTTTAGTGGCCAGAGGCTTGGTGCACCCATACTCACTCTCTGTCTGCTTCTTTGTCTGTCTTTCTCTCTCTCAAATAAAGAAAACAGGGGCTGGAGAGATAGCTCAGTGCATGCCTACAAAGCCTGATGAGTCAGGTGTGATTCTCCAGTATCCACATATAGCCAGATGTGCAAAGTGGCACATGCAACTGAAGTTTGTTTGTAGTAGCCAGAGGCCCTGACATGCCCATTCTCTCTCTCTTTCTTTCTGTTTGCAAATAAATAAGTAAAAATATTTTTGAAAAGAAAAATATTTTTTAAATTGGCAAACCTTTTGTTAGAATGGTCAAACAAAAAAGTAGACTCCTAAATGTAGATTCCTAAAATCAGGATTGAAAGTAAGACATGTGCTATATATGCCCTTAGGAAAGTTCTTTTAATATTCATTAGTGGTGATGGTTTTGCTGGGAAATTGATCTGCAAAGCTCCTCACACTCCTGTAGTATTCTATCATGGATCTCATGATTTGTCATTATTCTATATGTACTTGGGGAGTGCAGAGACATTCTCTTAAAACAACCCCTCGGGTTAGCATTTTCAAGAATTATATTAAGAGAAAGAACATAAAAAGGTATTTATGTTGATTTTGTACTAATAGCTGATCTGCATAGGCCAGTCTTAGACTTAAACTTTCCAACTCATTTGGACAGCCTGAGCCATGTTAGCATTGGACACATATAGGAGCCCCTGCTCTGTCAGGCCCTCTTCTTGCATGAAGCCTGGCACAGAGGCAAAGCACGGTTCAAGAACTGGAGATAGTTGCAGCAGGCAGGTAGCACAGGTGTCTGTCACTGGAGCCCGTACCTCAGTGTAGCAGTGACGTGTATGGCTCTGGCCACACAGGAATGCACATCCTCAGAGGCATTGCACTCGAGTGCCCCAAGCTACCATATCACTGAGGGAGTTCACAGGCCTTGGTGTCATCAAGGTCATCTTACCATATGTGTGACTGCCTGGGAAATGTCAGCCTTGTTGACCCAGAACGCGAGCAGTAAGTTGCATTCTCATGCAGCAAAAGTTTTGTCAATCCTTTGTCTACAGTCATTCATGTTCAGTTTTGCCCATTACCCCAGCTCTGTCCGCAATGACAACCTGTGCATCCTGTGTCATGGGATTTCTTGTTTCCTTTAATCTGAAATATTTCTCCAGCTTTGATTTTCTTCATTCAGTTGCCTTGCAATTTGGAATAGTGTAGGCCAAAGAATATTAGACTGCTTCAGCTTGTGTTTGTCTAATGTTTCTTCATGATTAATTTTAGGTTATACCTTTAGAGGGATTATGGTAGATGGTTGGTGATAGTAACTCTGACCACGTTATTACTGTTGTCTGCAAGGTTTCCCAAGCTAAAAATAACATTTTATAGTTAATAATGAAAAATGGATTTTTTACCTGCATGTTTTATTATCCACTGATGATTTTTTGCCTGATTTATCTTTTTTTCCCAAAGTATGAATTATTGAGTTTATTTGGGGAGAAATCACAAATTGTAGAGTTTGTTTAAGGGAATTGGAATCTGGAAAGGAAGGCCAGAACACATTTTTATGTGGAAAACATATTTAAGAAAGACTGAAGTTTCAACTCAGGGAACTGAGCTGAAGAGGGGGCAAAAAGATTGTGAGAGCCTTGGTGGGGGAGAAAATCCAGAGACATGGCCCCCCTCAGTAACAACATACTAGGACCAGCGGAACCAGGCTGACTCCTAGGCTATCCATGGTCCCCAGCCCCAAGGACTGATCCAGACTGCCCATGGAGGAGGATATCCAGCTGATTGAGGATGGGGAAGAGGAGCATTGGGGAACTGGGTATAACAACTCATTGTTTACCCATTAAATATTGTAACTCATTTTGGACAATAAAAAAGAAAAGAAAGACTAAAGTTTCAGAGTAAAATTGCAAGCATTTGGGGAGCTAGAAGAAACCAAGGTTTCCAGGGAAGGGTTAGAGTAGGACAGTGTACACATGGAAAGCTCTGAGTAAAGATTAGAGGGGGCCCTGAACATGCAGGAGGTGAAATCTAGGAGTGAGTATAGGGAGACTTAGGAGAGAAATGCAGGGCGTTTGCAGTGTGCTTTCTCATGGAGGGAAGCTAAGGGGAAAGTTAGCGAAAGCATCCATGTTGTAGGTCCAGAAGGGAAATCCATGCATGGTAGGTTTAGAGACCGCAGGATGGTTGTAAATGCAGCTAGGTGCAAAATCATAAGGCATAGACGAAAAGGAAAGCTGGGACTAAGAAATGGGGTTATGTTTCCCCTCCCTCCTTAGCCAGACTGCTGATGGGGATGGGGACTGAAAACTCACGTGGGGGGTCCAGGCCATATAGGATGAGAGCTGATCACACAAAGGTCCGAGGAAGGCAGGAAAGCAGGAGAGTCCAAGGAAGTAAGGAGAGCCAAAAAGGCAAGAGCTGATTTATTTTATTTTTATTTTTATTAGCATATGTTAATTATACATAATAATGGGTTTTATATGATATGTTCATACATGTACATAATATTTTTCAATCATACTGTGTGTGTCTGCTTGTGAGTGTCCCAGTGAGTTTCATTAAGGTTGTTTATAGTAAGTAACATGGGCAACCTAACCAGTGGCTAAACAACTGAAAAAAAAAGTTTCCCTCTCCCCCTCAACCATTAACTCTATAAATCCTCAGAAACACCTCCCCTTTCCATGATAGGATAGTGACAGGTCCAATCTTGCCCAGATCTTGTGCAAATCATATTTTTCATGAGTTCAAGAATCCAACGGTTATGTCATGGCCAGATGCCGTCATTCCACACCACTTCTGCCTTTTCTTCCAGCTCTTATATTGTTTCCACCCTTCTTCCATGAGATTCCCTAAGCCTTGGAAGGGCATTGATTTAGATTTTTAAAAAACGTTTTATTTATCCATTTGTTTTATTTGTGTGTGTGTGTGTGTGTGTGTGTGTGTGTGTGTGTGTGTGTGTGGCTGTGCCAGGTCTCTTGCTTCTGCAAACAAATGTCTGCCCAGCTTTACATGGGTGGCTGAGGAATTGAACCTGGGCCAGCAGGCTTTGCAAGCAAGCACCTTTAACCATTGAGCCATCTCTCCACCCCCTTAATTTAGTTTTTACTGTGATGCTATCAGTTGTTTGTTTGTTTGTTTGTTTGTTTTTGTTCTTGAAATTGTGTCTCCTAGTATTCCATAGGCTAGCCTTGAACTCCTGCTCTGAAATTATTCTGCCTCAGTCTCCTGAGTGTTGCAGATTATAGGCATGAGCAGCATTCCCAGCTCAGTCATTACATACTGTATGAAGAGTACCGGTAGCTCTGCCCTCACATTAGGCAAACAGGCTCTAAGTTATTGAGCTAAACTTATTTGGTAAATATTTTATTTTATTTTATTGCAACAGAGAGATAGAAGAGAAACAGAATGGTTGAGCCAGGGACTCCTGCCATTGCAAACAAACTCGACACATGGGCCACTTTGCGCATCTGGCTTTACATGGGTGTTGGAGAATTGAACATGGGCAGTCAGGCTTTGCAAGCAAGCACCTTAACTGCTAAACCATCTCTCCAGCCCCTACTGTGCTAAACTTCTGAGAATTAAAACCCTCTGTTAGAATTAGGTACTTTCATCTGCAGTTAAAGCAAGTCTCAGCCTAGGAGCATTTTGTTCTGTCTCAAGAAGGAAAAATATGTCTGTCCCATAGGAAAGAGGATGACCTGTGGGGAAGGCCAACAGTCCTTTCACCCTCTGCCTGTCATATATGGGGATATGTGAAGGTGACAAGAGGCTACAAGGACACCATGATGTAAAATGTCAGTGCATTGAGTGACTATAATGGTTGCCCAAATGGTTGCAAAAAGAACCGTATCAGAACTCGACGTTACTGAAATTGAGAAACCTGTTTAACTAGGAAATCATTGAGCTCTATGATAATAAAAATATCATATAAGTTGGTTACAGTAAATGCCATAGAGCTGGGTTGTAAGAACTGTCTTTCAATAATAATGTAAAACTCCAGTCCAAAGAATATTTGTCTCTGAAGTGACTTATTGAGCCAAAGAGAACCAATTTATAAGGCTTTTATTTGTCCTTTGGGTCAGCCTATGTTGATAAAATAACAGCTTAATATTTGTGGTGGTTTCTATCTATTTAAAATATTTAGAATAAAGATGACTTAATGGGTGACTAAACAATATGATACTCATGCTTTCCAAATTTAGTTTTCATGTGCAAGTTTCTCTTTTGATATGTCACTTGAAAGTATTATTTTTTAAACCTCATGCTTGTTGACATATGTAGCTTATAAACCCATTTTCCTGACATTTTTCTCATTCTTTTATAGGTACCTCCTACTTAACAGACATTGTGTGGTGGGCTGGCACAATTGCAAGTAAGTGACTGCTGGTAAAGAATGGTGTTTTTGTTTATTTTGAATGTTAGTCATCCACCTGGGTAGGGGTATTTGTGGCAGGATGAGTGTGGAGTAGGTACCTAGGCTCCTGAAGGTATAGCCCATGTTGCCCATGCTCTGCTACTGAGATTTGGTCACTTTCCGTTTTTTTTTTTTTTTTATTATCCATAATGAGTTACAACATTTAGTGGGCAAACAATGAGTTGTTATCCCCAATTCCCCACTGCCCTTCCCTCCCCCCTCAACTGGATAACCTCCTCCATGGGTCGTCTGGACACTTTCCGTTTTAAAAAGGTGTGGACTGCTGACCTGGGAAGAGGCAGAGGCTCTGGTTGTCCACAGTTGACCCTGAGTTTACTTCAGGTCAACCTGCCCTGGATCTGGAGAAATTAGAACAGCTACTATTTAGCTAACCTGTAGCTGGGCAGATGGCATTGGTGAAATCCCATGTTAGCTTGCCTCACTTTGTGCAGCATCTTTGATTTAGCAAAGGAGAATTTTTTGACTGAAAAAGCAGATCAAAGGTAATGTGCTATAATTTAAAAATAAATAATAACATTGGAGTTCAGAACTTAATTTATCAATTTCAAAAAAAACCATGTAGCTTATTTGTTGCATATTGTCCTTTAGGCAAAAGATACCATAACCAATACTCACTGTATTCGCTGAGAAATTCCCTTCAAAGCTGTGTTTGGATAATGCCCCTGGGTCCTGGGCATCCAGCTTCTCACATTGGAGTAGGCCCTAGGCCACTTGAAGGCGCTTGGGAAGCCCTACCTGGCTTGTTGGGTAGAAGTTGATAACTGAGGGCTAAGTTACAGTTAAATAGAACTAAGATGTTCTGATGTGCTCCTACACATTAGGGCCCCTAGAGATAATTGTGACTATATCAGAAAGCAAGAATAAAGGAATTTTAGTGTTAATACCATAAAGTGACAAATATTTGAGTAATCAGATATACTTGGCTAAATTCAAATAATATAAAACTTATAATACTTGTGTCAAAATATCACATGGGATCCTGTGAATATATAGTGTTGTCTTTTGGTTAGAAAAATTTAAGAAGAGTAAACATAAAATAGTATTTTAAAATAAAGTTTAAGCATTAAAAAAGAAACCAAAGCCAGGCGTGGTGGCGCACGCCTTTAATCCCAGCGCTCGGGAGGATTGCCGAGAGTTCAAGGCCACCCTGAGACTACATAGTGAATTCCAGGTCAGCCTGGGCTAGAGTGAGACCCTACCTCAAAAAACCAAAAAATAAAAAAAAAGCAGAACTATATTGAGAGAGTGGATATATATTCAGTGTCACACTGACTGTGAGTTTTTGCTGTTAACACTGGGCATTTCCATGGAGCGGAAACTACTGCCCAGACCATGTAAGAAGCTCTTGAAGATCCATAAACAAGCAGATTTGCTCCCTCACAAGTGGAGGGAAGCCAGCAGCCCTTCCCCAGCAGAGCCTTGCAAAGTCTACCCTTGACCATGACCAAGGAGAGCTCAATAACTGCAAGTGCTGTCCCTGTGATTCTCTTTGACAGTGGCCGTTGGCCAGATTGGAAACTTCCTGGCCTACACTGCAGTTCCCACGGTCCTGGTGACGCCCCTGGGTGCCCTTGGAGTGCCATTTGGGTAAGAGCTGAGATTCTGTGTGTTGGTACTTAATGTACAATTTAGATACTAAAAAAAAAAAAGAAAAAAAAAGCTTTTTAAATTTTAAATGTTTCTATAAAACAAAATTGGAAGTGACATTAGGCTTTCTGTTTCCTAGTCTGTATTGTCTAGGTTATCCCTTCAAATGATTGCTGTGTATTTGTAAGCCTTCTCTTAGTACTCGCTGTAATGCATTTCGAGTGCTAATGTTCTCATGGTTATCAGTGACTCTGATACTACTCACTTTCCCGGACTTTGTCTTGGAAAACTTCTAGAACTTAAGACTCTTCCGAACACCATGGCAAGTTACGCTGAGAAATTGTGAAGCAAAGTGAGCCATTTTGTGTTTTCTTTGAGTGTTTGGCATCCCTTGCTGGGCTCTGGCATTCTTATACATCACTCCAGTAAATTCTCACACAGTCAGCAACAAACAGTATACCCCAAATGCATAGGTTTTAATTTGGCCCAGAGTGAAATGAGGGACTGCTTTGTTTCTATTCTAGTTAGGGGTGAGTTGTGTTGACATTTGAACACCCAAACTGTAGTTTCACGGTTAGACTATCTGCCTGCACTAAGGAATGAGGGCTCTTAGGAGCTGAGCATATGCTCAGGCTTATTATCAGCTGGCCTAGACTTGGGAACTTGAGGAGGATTGAGGATTTTTTTTTCAGGCTTCAAGCTGTCAAGAAAAAAATCAGTGAAGCCACTCTTTTAAAAAATTATTTATTTATTTGCAAGGAGGTGTAGAAAGAGAGAATGGGCCTCTAGACACTGCAAATGAACTCCATATACATGTGCATCTGGCTTTATGTGGGGACTGGGGAATCAAACACAGATAGTTAGGCTTTGTAGGCAAGCTCCTTAACCTCTGAGCCATCTCTCCAGCCCAAAATTATTCTTTATTAACTTGGTGCCTTAGTCATTTTCTTTTGTTATAATGAAATGACTGAGACTGAGTAATTTTAAAGAAAAACGATTTTATTTTGGCTTATGGTTCTAGAGGCTGCAATATCTAAGATCATCCCTACTAAAAAATTGTTTGTGGGACTGGGAAAATAGCTCAGTGGTTAAAGGTGCTTGCTTCCTCAACTCCCCAGTATCCATGTAAAGCCAGACATGGCAAGAGGCCCTGGTATACCAATATTCTTCCTCTATCTGTGTCTCTGTCTCTCTCTCTCACACACACAAATAGTCAAATAAAATATTTTTATTGGTAATTTTATATGTGTATTGTAATGCATTTTGATCACATTACTCTCTGTTACCTTCTCATTTCTCTTGTTCCTGGTGACCCCTTGTTGTAGTTACTTTCCTGTCGAAGGGGAACACATCCAAATAGCAGCAACTGATGGGAGGAAAGGATTTATTTTGGCTTATAGTTTCCAGGGCAAGTTTTACCTTGGCATGGCAGAGAAGAGGATGGATACCACATCTTGTCACATTAGCTAGGAGGTAGAAATAAAAGTGAGCAAGCTATACCCTGTAGGGCTGCAGTAAATCTCACAGCTTGCTCCAGTAGCACACACATCTCTTCTTACAAGGTTCCCCCTCCCAAACTGTCACCAGCGGGAGACCAAGTATTTAAAATACGTGGGGACATTTCACATTCAAACCACCATGCACCTTCTTCTTCCCAACTAGTCCCACTTCTACTTGGATGTCTTTTAAATTAAAATTATTTCTAAATAGATTTGATCATATTAACGTCTCATTATTTTCTCTTGTCCCTTGCCCTCTCCCGCTGAAACTCTTTTTGCAAATTGTCCCACTTTTCCTTTGATTTTTTTTTTTTTTGCATGTGTGACCTTCCGAGTCTAATTAGGGTTACTTGCAACTCACTGTTGGCTACATCACTGAAGAAAATGTCTCCCCCTCCTTCAGCAACCATTAACTGCCAGTAGTTCTTCAGGGAGGGATGGGTTCCTCATGTTCTCCTGTCCAATCCATGATGGAATTTTGACATGCCCCTCTTATCCAGGTCTTGTGAAGATAAGGACAGCCACTGTGAGCTCATGAATGCAGTGGCCATGCTGTGTCCAGAAGACATCACTCCACAGCACTCTTCTCCATCCTCTGGCTCTTACAGTCTTCCCACCTCCTCTTTTGCAATGTTCCCTGAGCCTTAGAGGGTGATACAGATGCTCCATCTAGTGCTAAGCCACTGAGTCACTTCCTGTCAGCACTTTGACAAGTTTTGAGTCTTCCCAGTAGTCACTCATTGTAAAAAGTATTTATGGTACAAACATAGGTACATTTAGAGGGCAGCTTATGGGTATATCATTTCATTTAGATAAAAAAGAATACTAGTAGTTTCCCTCCTGGGGGCTATGATCTCTCCAGCCACAGATTTTGACTAGGTTTTCAGGGCCAGGCATCAATTCCCTCCTGTGGAGTGTGATTCAACTTCAGTCAGAAAGCAGTTGGTTACCCTATAACAGTCAAGCCACTATTGCACAGGTGAACACATCTTGCCTCACCAGTTGGTTGTTATATCTGTTACCTTTTTGTTGCTAAGACAAAATACCTGACAAAAATCAGTTTTAGAGAGGAACCATTTATTTCAGCTTATGCTTCCAGGTTAATGTCTGTCCTTGTCGGGAATGCAAGATGGCAGGTGCTTAAAGCAGGTCTGCAGTAAGAAAGCAGAAAGCAGGGAATACTCACTTATACAGTTATGTCCTTTTAATTATTATTATTATTATTATTATTATTATTTTGGTTTTTCGAGGTAGGTTCTCCCACTAGCCTAGGCTGACCTAGAATTCACTATGTAGTCTCGGGCTGGCCTCGAACTCATGGCAATCCTCCTACCTCTGCCTCCCTATTCTTTTTATATAGTCCATGGCCACAGCCCATGGAATGATGCCACTCACAGTTATGGTAGATTTGTCCACATTAATTAACTTAATCAAGGTAATCCCTCACAGACATTTACAGAGGTTAACCTAATCTACATACATAATCCCTCACGGGTGATTCTCCGTCCTTTCAAGTGAACAGTAGATACAAACTATCACAGTTGTTCACAGGGTTCACTGTTGGGAAAGCAGTAGCCAAAGGGAAATTTATAAATGTTTTTGTTTTTAGAAGAAGAGAGATTTAAAGTCAACAACCTACTGATGACATCCTAGAAAAAGAGGGCAATCTCAAAGCCCAGGTAGAAAGAAAGAGAAGGAAACAAAAGATTGGCATGTTACCAGGCGTGGTGGTGTGCACCTTTAATCCCAGCACTGGAAGGCAGAGGTAGAGTATCACTGTGAGTTCAAGGCCACCCTCTGAGATTACTTATTGAATTCTAGGTCATCCTGGGTTAGAGGAGACCCTACCTCAAAAAAAAAATAACAAACAAACAAAAAGATTAGAATGTTGAAAATGAAATATGGAAAGAAAAAAAATTAGAGAAAAATCAGTGTACTAAACATGTGTCCTTTAAAAAGATTTTTTTAAAAATTGATAAACCTGAAGCTGGACTGATTAAATAAGCAAGCAAGCAAGCAAAAACACAAAAACAAAACAAAAAAACCTAAAAAGATTTGCTACAGGTGTTTGTGTCTTCTAAAACTCACGACCATATTAGTCTCCATGAATACAATAGAAGGTGTGAATATGATGGATGTTCATTGTAAGCATGTATGAAATGTTAAAATGAAAACTCAGACTTTGTACAATTATTATACACTAAACATTGGAATGTAGGGGCTGAGGAGATAGCTCAGTGGTTAAGAGTAGGCTTAACACCACCTGAGTTCAATTCCCTAGCACCTCCATAAAAGCTGGGCATAGTATTCATAGCTATAACCCCAGTCCCTGGGGGTTGGAGACCAAAGGATTTGCTGTGGCTTACTGACGAAAAATCCAGGTGAAAATGGCAGGTGAGTTGAGTGAGAGATCCCAAATAAGATTGGTATGTGGTAAATTGATATTTAGAAGCTGACCCTTTGGGATGTAATGAGGATTAGATGAGGTGAGGAAGGTAGGGTTCCTGGATTGTATTAATGACCTTATAAGAAGCAGAAGTGTTGCAGGAGAGTCTCCGGAATGATGACTCCAACACAGTATGAGTGGAAAAGAGGTTTCATTCTCAAACCTGGGGTCGGTGCACAGCCAAGACAACTCTCAAAGGACTGTGGCCCCAAACCCAGTTTGTAGTCTCATTATATACTGTATTGTAGGAAGGCAGGACAGGCAAGCAAGGAGGGCTTTCCGGAAGCAGATGTGGCAGTTAGCAGTTGACAAGGGGGCTGAACACTTACCTGTGAGGACATTCCTCCCAAAAGAAATGCAGTTGTCTTGAACCCTCCCTCTAAGTATCTCATTGAATCAACTGGAAAGAGCTACGACCACTGGGAAAGATGAGACTAAAGTCATCACCTGCCTAAACACCTTGTTCTCTCTTCCTAAGGCCCCCTAAAATTACCTGATAATCCCTATTTTGCCTGAAGTGAAGTTCCACTCCTCACTTTCCTGTGAGTTGTTACTATCTTCCTCAGAGCGGAAAGGGACTTTGTTCTAGCCACTGTTTGCTTTGGGCTATTTTACTCTAAAAATCATTTATTATCCTCTAAAATTACTTATAGCCTCATTCTCTCATTGCTGTCTTCCCTATGAAGACAGTATTTAAATTTCAATCATCTTACCTCTTAATTTTTTTTTTTTTGAGGTAGGGTCTTACTCCAGGCCAGTCTCACCAGGGACTCACTCTGTAGCCCCAGGCTGGCCTTGAACTGACAGTGATCCTCCTGCTTTAACCTCCAGGTGTTGGGACTAAAAGTATACAGCACCATTCCTGGCTTGCTGTTTTACTTGTTTAAGTTTGGGGTTTTTTATCTTTAACTTTTTATGCATACAGAGTTGGTTTCATGAAAATTTCATACATACACCACTATATTTTGTTCTCACTCTGCCCCTGCCCCCTCCCCCATCCCAGCGAACCTTCCTTGTCCTTTGTACTTCCTGGTCCTTGTACTCCCCATAAATAGTCTCTTCTGCTTTCTTGTCACATCGATTCCATTCCTTTCTCTTGTTCCCCCCTCATTCATTTCCTCCCTCTCCCTTCCCCTCTACTCTTGAGCCCTACCCACATATGTATATACATGGATGGATGTATATGCTTAAATATAGATTTTGCAGAGGAAACATGCCACATCAGTTACTCTTCTCGTTGCTGTGACAGAATCTTTGACAGAAACAAGCTTAAGGGGTAGTTATTTTGGCTTACAGCTTGAGAGGGTATGTGCACAGGGGTGGGGAAGGCATGGTGGTGGAATCATGAGACCCCTTGCTCACATCTGAGCGGACAGGGAAACAGATCAGTATTTGTGCTCAGCTCAAATTTTGCTTTCTTTCTTTTCTTTTTTCTTTTCTTTCTTTTTTTTTTTTTTAGGTTTTTCGAGGTAGGGTCTCGCTCTAGCCCAGGCTGACCTGGAATTCACTCTGTAGTCTCAGGCTGGCCTTGAACTCCTACCTCTGCCTCCTGAGTGCTGGGATTAAAGGCATGTGCCACCACACCCGGCTTTGCTTTCTCTTTTTATTCAGTCTGGTACTCTGGCCCACGAGATAGTACCTCGGTTATTATTCTGGGGAGGTCTCCTCTTAGCTAACTCTCTCTAGAAATGCCCTCACAAGAACACTTAAAGGTGTTCATTACTTGTGCCCTAGGTCTTTCTTAATTCCATCAAGTTGACAATTAGAATTAATCATCACATATAATTTATGACTTTCTGTGCCTGTCTTATTTTGATTAACATGATTTCTAGTTCCATTCATTTTCTTGTAAATGTTATAATTTCATTCTTTACAGCTGAATAAAAGTACATTGAGTATATGGGTTTTCTATGTATACATTTGTTTTGATTACCTTTATAATCGAGGAAGCAATACTTTATTTTTGATCAGTCATAAACCTTTTTCTTAGCTGGGCGTGGTGGTACACACCTTTTTTCCCAGCACTTGAGAGGCAGAGATAGGAGGATTGCCTTAAGTTCGAGGCCACTTTAAGATTACAGAGTGAATTCCAGGTCAGCCTGGACTAGAGCAAAACCCTACCTCGAAAACAAAAAACAAAAAACAAAAAAATACACTTCTCTGATATATTTCCTGTTTATGACAGTATCAAGTGGTATGAGTTAAGATGTCATTAACTATATACATGGAGATGGCATTAAAATCCAACTTGTATTGAAATAACTTTAATAAATTCCCAACACAGGAATTCTTTGTTTTTCTATTTTTAAAAGCTGAGTGATTGCATGGGGATAGGTTTTGCTTGATGGTAAAGCATGTGCAGGGCCCTTGTTTAATCTCCAGTACCAACAAACAATACACAGAAAAATATTGAAAGATAAATTCAGCTATAAAGGAAATGTGGGTCTTTTAGATAAAAAGTTATTCAGTTAGTAGAAACATATTGTATGCTTTGATTTAAACTGTAATGATTTCTTTTATTTAATTGAAGGTCCATTTTAGCTTCTTATCTTCTGAAGGAAAAGCTCAACATCTTGGGCAAGTTGGGGTGTCTGCTAAGCTGTGCAGGCTCTGTCGTGCTGATTATCCACTCCCCAAAGTCTGAGAGTGTGACAACTCAGGCCGAGCTGGAGGAGAAACTGACCAATCCAGGTAACTTCTTGCCAGCAGGACTGCCAAGTCAGACATTTTATAGACCCAAGGCTGACCCTTAGCAGGGCAGGTGTGCAGCGTTCATCCAGATCTGCTTTCTTCATCCATTGTGTGTGCACATCAGCTACCTGTGTGTAAGCCAACCCAACTGGCCAGAGGTGCCCTGAGTCTGTCTGGCCACCCTTCCTACTGCTCTTGCTGGTGGGGTGCCTTTCAGTTCCATTTTATTTCCCCTCTTAAGCTTCTGGTAAGGAGACATTTTGAGAACAGAAACCTAGGGGTTGGGGGTGACAATATAACACTTCCTTATTTTGTGTATGTGTGTGTGTGTGTGGCAAATGCAATGAAAAATACCATTATATATTTATAATTCCCCTAAAGTAGAGATTTCCTCTTAAATTACTTCTAGTATATTATTCTACTACTTATCAACAACTTTACAGATAATCTTCACACAATCCTCATAAATTTTCTATTTCTCAATTTAGCAGTGGTGAACATAGAAGCCAAAATATCTGTAAAACTTAAATCCATAGCGAATTAGCCAAACTATATCTCCCTGTGGCATTTTCTTTAAACTTTTAAATTTACTTGCACATGTGTGTGTGGGGGGGGGTGCCAGGGCTTCTTGCCGCTGCAGATGCTTGTGCCTCTTGTTGTGTTTGGCATGGGAATTGAACCCTGGTTGACAGACTTTGCCTACCTCACTAGACACTGCCTCCCCTTTACCTACCTTCCCCTCTACACTGCTGCCTTTGGGTGACACCTCTTCTTACTACCCTCATTTCCTGTTAGTTCTTATCCCTGCCATCTCAGCCTTCTTTATTCCTGGGACCCTTCTGAAATGTACTCTAATTTTGTCTCTACATCTTTAAAATCCTTCTCACGAGAGAGAGGGCACTCCATACTATACACAGCTGCTTTTTCTGAATCTGTGGCTATTCACGTTCATTCATATACTGCCTCTGATGATTTTCCTGTATTCCCAGAGCTGCCCTACAGGTTTGACGGTATTTGTTTGCATGTGCCAATCTTTCTGCCCTCTATGTCCCTTTACTAGACTATAGAAGGTACTCAGGCAGCTTTCAGCTGTCCTTCCATTGACCCTTACTGGGAGCTTTCCTGAGTCTGCTCCCAGTACAGGAATCTCTATAGTTATCTTCTCTCACTTCTGGGAGGCAGGGCTCCTACGATCTGCTTATGTATTCCCATGTCCACAGTTCTGCTATGCATGTCTAGCCCTGTGAATTCCAGCACCCACTGTATAAGTTGCAAATGAAACTTGTGAAATACAACCTTATACACATAATTTCCAAGCAATCAGTACAATGCCTAACTATAATATAAAGATATTAGCAGGATATTATGTAAATGATCAGGCACAGCTACAGGAAGAGGCAACTTGAGTTGCAGAGCTCACACAATGTGGAAGGCTGAGAATTTGGCAGATTTAGATATAGGGTGCCATGTTACTGACTCACTCAGACTTGGCATCAGCAGTATGATCCTCTGAGATGGGAGATAACTCTTGAAGTTTACATCAAATAATGATCATCCCTCTTACATGGATGTTACATTTATTTAGAATTCAATATATATGAATCCATATAAACATTATTTTGTCATAAACATAGTTACTAGGCTCTGATTTTCCCAACCAGATTTTTCACTTACAAGCCCAAGGAGACATTTAGAAGTTGTAAAGGTTATGGGATGATTTTTGGTTGTGTGTGCTGTCTGCACATCTGCCTACTCATGGTTTGCAGACCCCATAGACAGTTTCATGGTTAAAGTTTAAGCCCAATTTAGCCTCTGCTCCTTCATATTATTAGCATTGGCTGCCTGTGATAGGTGCTCTAAAGAAGGGTCATCTTGCAGCTGGACACAGAGGCAGCGTGACCTGCTGCATTCCCAGCTCCCCAGAGATGGGGTGAGAAGATCTTTTGAGCCCAGATGTTCAAGGCTGGTTTGAGTAACACAGCGAGGTCACCTTTCAGGAAAAAGAAAATCTGGGCTGAGGAGGTGGCTCGTGGGCAAAGTGTTTGCTATACAAACATCAGGAGCTGAGTTTGGACCCTCAATACCCACATAAAATCTGGGCATGTAATACATGCCTATGATTCCAGTGCTGGGGAGGTGGAGACAGGAGGAAACAAGATTTTCTAACTAGCTACTCTCAATAAATGGAGAGTAATTGAGGAAGATATCAGACATTGACCTCTGGCCTCCACACACATGTACCTACACCTGTGCACACATGTGTTCACATATGTACAAACACATAGACACATGCACACATCCCCACATATACAAAAGGAAAAACATTTTTAGATAGTATTTTTAAAACCTCAATGCTTTTATGTTCTTATAAAAATGCTAAGAGTTAAGAAATTTGGGAGGGAGTTCACATTTTATTGGGGGCCACGGGAGACTTCTTTCCTGTCAGTGGAGGTACTCACAGTGTCTACTCCAAGCTTGGGCCCTGGGGGTCTTGGTAATGGCTTTGCTCATTGGATCATATTTCCACCATCTTGGAAGGGCAGTAGGTAACTGTGGCCTGGTTGATCCATACTTACTCTAGGGCTATGGTGAATGGACAGGAAGAGCAGAGTCCTTGGCCCTGGCTTTCCTGAGGAGGCAACAATTCTTGTGGTCACTGTTTTCTTCATGGCTGCAGGAGCCATGTGTTTTGTTTTGCCATGATGGGGATCAAGCCTAGGGCTTTGTGTTTGTTGGGCAAGTTCTTTAACACTGAGCTCCATTCCTAGTTCCTGTGTGTTTGAAAGGTGAAAATAGTGACAGGAATAACTGTTGTGGAATAGAGTCAGAGGATCTAATAAACTCAAATGAGTGCCCTCGGTGCCTGCCTGTACTCCTGCATATTGCCACGACTGAGAGGGCGGCTGGTGGAGGTGCAGCCACTGGTTTGGTTATGCCCTTCAGGGAGCACTGCTGGGGGAACTGCTCCAGTCACAATGTGCTATCTACCTTGCAGTGTTCGTGGGCTACCTGTGCATCGTACTACTTATGCTGTTGCTGCTCATCTTCTGGATTGCTCCCGCCCATGGGCCCACCAACATCATGGTCTACATCAGCATCTGCTCTCTGCTGGGGAGTTTCACCGTGCCCTCCACCAAGGGCATTGGGCTGGCGGCCCAAGACATTTTGCACAACAACCCATCCAGTCAGAGAGCCCTCTGCCTGTGCCTGGTGCTCCTGGCTGTGCTGGGCTGCAGCATCATCGTCCAGTTCAGGTACATCAACAAGGCCCTAGAGTGCTTCGACTCCTCAGTGTTCGGGGCCATCTATTATGTGGTGTTCACCACACTGGTCCTACTGGCCTCAGCCATCCTTTTCCGGGAATGGAGCAATGTGGGCCTCGTGGACTTCTTGGGCATGGCCTGTGGATTCACAACTGTTTCTGTGGGAATTGTCCTCATACAGGTGTTCAAAGAGTTCAATTTTAACCTTGGAGAGATGAATAAATCCAATATGAAAACAGACTAGGAAGCAATCAAGGGTTGGGGGCTTGAGAAACAGGCATTGGAGGGTCCTGGGTTCTGACTGTGGAGTAAAGGAGGCCCTCAGTCCCTGCTGTGAGTTGCCTGTGTACTAATGGATGGTGTAGTGGATGGACAGTGGGGAACCTGCCTTGGCACCAGGGCATGGCCCAGACCTCTGCAGCTCAAAGCTCCCAACAGCTGCCTGAGTGTCATCTCTCTTTGATGAGACAAATCCCATTTTCATTTCCATTAACCTAGAAGCTTTCATGACTACTCTTTTTAAAACATTTTACCATGATTTAATCAGAACACAAGGATAAGCTCTTTCTGGTTAGTCATTACAGGGGAGCAAATATTTTTACTTTGAAGGTTACTTTGGAAGTGGAAGAAATTGTTTTGAAGTGTGGTTCTGTACAGTATATGTGACTGAATTTGTTTTGTGTTAAGCATGTATAACATTCATGTACCTCATTCAAATAAGAGGTATATGCATTGATTTATTATTAGTCCTATACCAGATTGACTCCTCACACTCACCCCAGGACATCTTAACAGCAAGTAGAGAGAGAAGACTAAATGAATGTGATGCAGTGTTCCATTGGCAGGAGGACTTTCCAATAGCGCAAATCAATTTCAGTGCCTTTATCACCTGAATTACTCACTTAATTTGACTATTACTGTGTATATGTTCAACGTTCAAATTAAAAATATGTAAAGCAGTTAGAAATAATAGTATATTATTGGAAGGTAGTCAAAACTACCTAACACGTTAGAGAAAACTGACCCATATATATGTAGCTGTTGTCTAATAAAGACCACTGATTAAATAGCATGAGATATTTTATTTGCATTAAGCCTATGTAACTTGGATACAGTATCAAAAACATCCACATTGTTTTAGGAAGCATTTGTGGCCATTCAGAAAATAAACTGTTGAACCTGACAATAGGGCTGTGAAACAAGACTGCTCTCCAGTAGCACATATGCTGAGTGCACTTTAATACAGAAACAAGGCAAAGCACACAGCTGAGCTGAGCTCCTACAAACTGGAATACACATAGCTTTTAAAGGAGTTTCTAGCAAAGAAGAAACAATTTAGCCCTCTCCTAGTTTTAAATGGTAGAACCATCTAAAGTTCCTTATCCAACCTCTTAAACTTCATTAGCATGTGCAAGGCCCCAAGTTTGATCCCCAGCATCAAAAAACAAACAACAAAATAAGGATCTTCTGAATGTAAACTGCCATATATCATTTCAGTGTTTTGGATCAGAGATTATTCTCAGGTCCATAGGAACCTTCCACATATATTAAATTGGAGCAATACACAAAGGGTTAGAAATATTTTATCATGATAACACACACTTTCACGAACTGTTTTATCTAAATAAAGGGACTGTGCCAAGTGGAAAGATGGGATTGGAGAAAGTAGATTAGGTGAAGCAGAGCGCAAAACTCAATAATACTCAGTTGTTTCTCACTTTTCTTGGTAAAAACATTTCTAAAGTAAAGACCCAAGGAATAGTTCACCAAACTGTTGAGCAGAGGCTCAGTAAAATGGTTCTGGTTTAACATAAAGGAAGCTGGCTTTCTGGTGGGCTTTCTCATGGCTCAGACTTTATGAAATGAAGGTATATATGATGATTCTGCTGTATCAAGTTTGTGAGGGACAGCAAGTGATTTAAACTTTTAAAAACTTTGTATTAAATGTTACTGAATACTCAAAATATTTACTCCTCCTTTTTATCAGTATTTCTAGAAATACAAGCCTTAATTTATTAAATTTAATACAGCAAAGTGTTATATAGCAGAAATAATGTAATTTTCAATATAATTTTCTGAGGTAAAGTGTTGGAGAAAAATAGCTATGTAGGTATAATGAAAGTTTATAATGTGGAAATTACATTTCTTTTTGTTATAGTTTACATGTGAAATTTAGTTTAAATGCATCTTTTGGTATACTTTGCATTTTAAGCCACAGTTATATCATGGATATGCAGAGGGGATAGTTGTGTATTGTCTATTTTTTTTCCAGAGTGAAACAAAACATTATGGTACTAACAGCTCTTCTCCGTCTGTGGTGACTGGTCCTGGAAGAGTTAGAATCTCCCAGGTCAGCTGAATGACTCAGTAGGATACCTGCTTCTGTTCCAAAGGAACAAAGTTTTTGTCATTCATTGTTTTCAAGCCTGATAGTGACCTCAAAGTAATTGTCATAACTAGGATCTAATGGTCTTATTTTTCACATCTGACATAGAGAAGTTTAGATTTAATGAATTTTTTTGAATTCAGATTTTCATAATTTGTTTGGAAATGCAAAGTAGAAAGTCTCAAAGTAAGAGCTTTTAGTAAGGTCTTAGAATACAAATGGATCACTTATTGGTCTTTCCAATAGTAAATAAATGGGAAATTTTTCATTATTATTTGCAGTGCTGGGAATGGAAGGCAGGGCCTGGGGCATACAAGGCAAGCATTGTACTGCTGAACCATGCCTTGTAGCCTCATTGTATTATTTGTTGGATTTTGTCTCTGAAAAAAATGCCTACTGTATACTTGTCTTCAAGTCTCTAATATCAGAGTGTTTGATGATAATTTGTAGAATTGGTCTTGGTAGACAGTTAGGCCAGTTCTCTCCTCTCCTACGTGGACAGTGCCTTTTTCTCATCTTAATCTTTGCTTCTGAAAAGATCATTTCCTGTTCTGAGCACAGGTCAAGTGTATGATCAATTAAGGATAAACCCATTCCCTGAATACTGTCAGAGCATTTTGCTGATCTGTCAACACTGTGGCCTTGTGGAGAAGAAAGGCATGATGATCCATGCTGGGATCACTGGGGAAGAACAAAGTCTTCCCATCACTCAGTCATTATGGTCTTTTCAATTAAAATGTTGGTGAAATTACTTTGCTGTAATTTGTTTAGCAATAAGAAATATGCTTTCAGAGCTTCTGGCACATGCCTTTAATCCAAGCACTTGGGAGGCAGAGATAGGAGAATCACCATGAGTTCAGAGGCTACCTTTAGACTATGGTCTATGTAGTGACCTATAGTCCAGGTCAGCCTGGGCTAGAGTGAGACCCTACCTTAAAAAAATTCTTTTGATTTCTATTGTTCAAACAAATTTGTTATGCCTTACAGGTATCTAGAAGTTCATTTCAGCATAATATATTGGACTTTGTTCTTCATTGGGTTTCATGTCTGTTATTTATTTATTTATTATTTTGGTATTAGGAATAGAACCCTAGGCATTATGCAGGCCAGGCAAGCCCTTTTTACTTCTGAGCTATATCCCTAGCCTGTTCAGTTCTCCTTTCTGCTGGAACACAGTTCAGATGTGAAGTCACTGATCACCTTCCTCCTGTGGAGATGGCGCACATCCTGGAAGATGATGTGATGAACTTTTGAGAAACTGGTTTCTAGGCTGCACTCAGATGCAGTGTTTCTCAGGTGTGGAAAGAAAATCATTTGGTCCATGAAGACAGATTCTGGTGAGCATAGGCCACTGTCCTGCTACATAATCTTCTTCCTCCCCCCCCCCCCTTGAAAAGAGTCTTAGTATGCATCCCAGGCTGGCCTTGGATTTGCAGTCCTCCTCCTTTCACCACGCTAGTGCTGAAATTACAGGCATGTGCCACCACATTGGGCCTCCTGCTGGTCATTTTTGTTGGGAGATGGTACCTCTTTCCCAAGCTGATCCACTAAGCCAGAACTGAGTTCCTGTCTTATGCTTACTAGATCTTGTTCATCTTCCTGAGACACTTTAGAAAGTTTGTTTCTATGACCTGAAGAAGTATCCTCAGTGTATGTGACACCAGGGAGCTTGTTCACCCATTAAACAGAATCAGACAGAATATTGGTGTTAGGCCTTCTCAGGGATCAAAAATGTACCATTAGCACTGACCTTCCAAGGCCATGCCCACATTCATTTTTGTCTCATGCTTATTGCTAGATTTTGTTAGTTTGAGTTGGCAAAAGATCAGTTGGCATACCAGCCACACTACAAGCCAGCTGATTGCATAAACTCATTTTTTTAATATTCCTCATATCCATTTTACAGTTGTTACTGGTGATTTTAAGGGTCTGTCATTTAGCTCATAAGTAATTTTTCTCATATGGCCAGAGTCTTATGTTTCCATTGTATACTTGAGAAAATTAAAATTATTAAAGAAGTAATGAGAATTTGACCCAATACTCATTTATTTTCATACATATCACTCATGTGCTAATAAATGTAACAAAATAATAATTTAAGAAATTCTAATATTTGTTCCATCAAGGCACCTAAAAATTGTAAAAAATTGATATTCAGTAGAAAAAATGATCATGTAAATAGGCATTTATTTCAAATGTACCCAAAACAATTAAAAAGCAGAATCAAAGGTCCAGACACAGAGAAGTTTTTTTCTTTTCTCTATTTCCCCCTGAATTGTGCAATTATAAGTGAATTCCTTAATCTTTCTGTGCCTCAGTTTTTCTACCTCTAAAGGGGTGGGATGATTCTCCAAGTTGATTGCTTCTAAGATGCTAGTGTATTTAAGTGTCCCAGTAGCCTCAGGTGAGAGCACCATGCTCAGACCACTCTGGAATGGATGTGATGTAGCTCGGATTACCCTGGCCCCAGGGGTCTGCTCAGGACTGTGCTACAGAGTGAGCGTGCAGCTCTAAGCACCAAGCACACAAATGAAATGCTGAGTGTTAAGTTCGCATGATTCTATAAGGCTTGAATTTTGCTTTAAAAAGAGTTTGTATATTGTAAACTTGGAAATTAAAACAGGGTCTTAAAAAACTGCACTGAGAGATCACATTGTGATTGTGTGATGAGCTCCTTTGATGTTCTGCTAAGGTCTTTGTGCTACAGCCATAACAACCAGTGTGATCCATCAATTCTGATGCATTAGAGGCATCATGAATAATGCCAAACCTGCTTCCAAGCACCTCAGCCTTGATGTGAACAATCTGAGGCCAGGCGACTGTCAGGAGCACCTGAACCACTAGTGCCAAAGAGTCACCTTGCAAAATTCAGAATGCTTCTGTTTGTCAGAATGACTTGCCCCCACTCCATCAGTGTTTTTGCACTTTGTAAAACTTTAAGTGTTGCTTTTCAGTTGCATTTTCCTGAGTTTTTTTGCCTTTTTAAAGGGTTATTTTATTGTGAAATGAATATAACAGGAAGAAGCCTATATTTAAAAAAAATCAAATGTTGATGGGTCACATAAAAGTTTTTCATATAAATGTATCGGGGGAACTCCCAGTTAGCACACATACATACTAATGAGTGGATAAGACTTGCTTATATTTTGCTTTAAAAAAAGTAGTTATAGCATGCTGTAATTGCCTTATGTAAATAAAATGGCTATTAAGTTTTCCAATAATATTTATTAATCTGTATGTGTTTTAAAATAAAATAACATTTCTAGCTGAAGACGTGTTGGTTTTCCCCATTGCTTGGAATTCTTGTATGGTCTCAGGTTCTAAATCAGCCCAATTCCTCACATCTTTCCTGTTACATCTGTTTGTACATCTGTGTTAGAGGGTAACTGCATGCTTTTTGAAGACATTCACCATCTCGTGGATAGCTCTTGATCCAGGGAAATGATGGTGTTACCGAAACCAGCTCTAATATGCTCACACCCTTTACATATTTGTGTTACATATTTTGTATTTTAAGCCCAAAGAAAATTAGAGAACTGTAACATTTTAGAAACCTTGTTAATAATTCTCAGTGTCTAATAAGTTCTTCTTTTTACTGATGATTGAACCAGATCCTATGTATACTAAGCATGCATTGTACCAAGTGTGTTAACACCCCCCCAATCACACTTAATGAGAAAAAAAAATCTGTTTTCCCCAAATAAGGAGGGGGTAGATTGACCAGAAACAGATTTCAGAAAGTTTGGCTTGGCAAAATGAGTTTATTAGGTTTATTTACAGGAACATGGGTGACTTGGGCAGGTAGCTCCACCATCAAAAAGTCCTAACATCTGCTGACCAAGCAAGCAATTTCCATTATTTAGTGTGCTCCTCTGTGTGGATGACAACCTCAGGTGTCCTTCAGGAATGCTGTCCTGAAGTGTGTGTGTGTGTGTGTGTGTGTGTGTGTGTGTGTGTGTGTGTGATGTGTGTGTGTGTGATGTACATGTGTGTGTAGAGGCAAGAGAACTTTTTTTTTGTTCTTCTCTAGTCCTCAACCACATATTTCCTTGAGACAGGGTCTCTCCCTCAACCAGGAGCCATGCTGGTCAGTGAACCCAAGTGATTCTCCAGTCTCTGCCCACCATGACTGGAGTTACAAACATGTGTAGTCACACCTGGAATTTAACATGGGTTCTGGGAGTCAAACTGCGGTCTCCAGCCTGAGAGATCCTCACGATTAAGTCACAAGCACTCACCCAATGAGCCCATGTCCACATTTTTTTGTTTTGTTTTTTTGAGGTAGGGTCTTGCTCTAGTCCAGGCTGACCTGGAATTCACAATGTAGTCTCAGGGTGGCCTTGAACTCATGACAATCCTCCTACCTCTGCCTCCCGAGTGCTGGGATTAATCCTCCTACCTCTGCCTCCCAAGTGTGCCACCACGCCCAGCTTCCACATCCACCTTTTTTGAGACATGAATCTCTCACTGGCTTGGAACTTGCAAATCAGTCTGGACTGTCTGGCCAGTGAGCTCATGGGATCTGTGTTTCCCCCCCCCCCACACACACACACTACGATTACAAGTACTTGACACTACACCTGGCTTTTTTCTTTTATGTGGGTTCTGGGGATTGAACTCGGTTCCTCATGCCTCAAGCTCCTATTTTATATGGCTCTAAGCCTTACAGTAGAATGAAGACAAACCTGGGCTAACAGTGCTACTGTAACTGCAGAGCTGGGGATTAGAACTTAGATAATACCCAGCTACTTCCAATGTACCTCAGAACTTAAGGAGTACCTGGTAAAGATACAAACAAACAACCTAAGGCATAAATAAAACCACTTTCAAAAAGTCCTATGTTTATGGGTACTTCTCTTGCTTCTATCAGGGATTCTGCTAGTCTTGGCAACACTGTAGAAGAACAGCCTGTTTTGTTGCAGTCTGGCATAAAGAATAGCTAAGTGGTATCTTGCTTCAAGATGGACTCATTCTGGCCAGGATTTGGAGGACATGGTCCACTATAACCACATTTACTTTTACTACATCACTATTAAAGGGTTTTGGTGGTACCTGTGATTGAACCCAGCGCCTTGCACATAATAGGCAAGCATTCTACCACTGAGCTGCAACCTCAGTCCATTTTTTTGAACCTTGAATGGTAGTTTCAAAAGCGTTTTTAGTTGAGAGAGAAACAGTTATAAAAGTGTAAGCATTTCAGAGGAGAGGGATTAATTTTAGCCAATAACACTGCTGGCTGGGCAGTGTGCCAGCTGAGCAACAAACATAATCAATCTAAAAATAACTAAAATGATGGACCAGAGGCTGTCTGTGTATGAAACTGCATATTTTTTTCAGTGAAGATATATGGAGATCTTGCTAATCTTTTCCTGCCTGCACTTGACATAGTTGCTGTAGTAGTTTTTTATGACTATGCTGTTTCCTCAGACTTTACCACAGAGGCTAGGGCTTATAATTATACAAGTATGTTATCCTATGTCTCCAGACATTGCAAGTCCAACACAGTTCTTACTGAGGGTGTTGGGAAGATGACATCATTTCAAAGGCTCAGGGATTCTACTCCCTGTTCTTTTCAGTTTCTGGAAGCTGCCTGTATTCTGTGAGTGCTAGATCCTTTCTTCACCTTCAAGGCCACCAACAGTGTATGTCTCTGACCATTCTTGCACTGTCATAGAACATTCTGATTGTATTACTACCCTCCTCTTAGGACCTTCTTGATTATGATTTTGGACAATCCAGAGAAAATTCCAATTTCAAGATACTTCACTGCATCTGTATCATCCCTTCTGCCATTTAATGTACCAGAGCCACAGGCTCCAGATTATAATGTGGACATAGCTGAAAGCCATTACTCTGCCTACCATTTACGTAGTGAAGCATTTTTTAACAAGAAATTCTTGTCTTTTAGTGATCTACTTAAATCCACTGTTACTTTTTTTTTTTGAGTGTGTCTGTGTGTGGGTGCACTAGGGCTTGCACTACTATTGTGTCTGTCTTAAGTGGGTGGCTTGGGAATTGAACCCAGGCCAGCATACTTTATAAGCAAGTGTCTTTAACTGCTGAACCATCTTCCCAACCCCTATTTCTTCTTCTTTTTTTTTTTTTCAGTTTTCCCTTCAGTCTTTAATAAATGTTTTAGAAAAAGTTCTATTACATTAAAGGTCATCTATGGTCTTGAATAAACTAAATATTATTAACTGAAGGGCAGGGGAGATGGCTGTTAAAGATAGAGCTCTTGATGCACAAATACGAGGACCCAGAGTTTCAATTCCCAACACCCATGGGTGCATGTGGTGGCCCACCTGTAGTATCAGAACTCAAGAGGTGAAGATGGGGTCCCTGGGGCAAGCTGGCTAGCTAAACTTGTCGAATTGGTGAGTCTTGAGTTCTAGTGAGAGATCCTATCTCCATAAATAAAGTTGAGTGACTGAGGGAAACACCCAATAGGAACCTCTGGCCTCTACACGCATTTGCGCACACACCCACACCCACGCAAACACTCATATACTTGTACACATGTGCCAAAAAACAACTGAATAGCATTCATATAATACTGTTTGTAAATGCTGGAGGGCTGGGAATGTAACACTTATTTCACATTAGCAAAGCCCCTGAGTTCAGTTCCCAGGAACACACACACAAAAGTCGGAGAACAGGCAACTTTAACTCTCGTGATGTTGAGTTGAAATATCTGCTACATAGTTTTGTGTTTCTGTGATAACCAAAACACGAGTAGTTGGGGAACAATTTATACACAAGAAAACTATCTGAATTTCTAGCACACCATTTTTTTAAATACTACTTTAGCAAGTATTGACTGTTTCTGTAGTGAGATTTTAGTTACTTTACTGAAGTGAAGTACAAGTGCATTTTATAAGTGATTCCTACATAAAATATATGTGGTGAATCTTACATGTCGTATGATGAAAGCATCAGCAGCAGCAAAACTGAACATATCACCCTAAAGTTTCTTCAACACCCTGCAACCTTCTGCCCCTCCATTACCAGGCAAACATGTACTTGCTTTCTGTCACCGTACATTAGCTCCCATGCAGGGTCTGGCTTTCATTTGACATAATTGAGATTCATCCATGGAATAGCATGCATCAGTAGTTCATTTTGTATTGCCTATGGATATGTAATGGTTTGTTGAGTCATTCACATTTGGACATTTGAGTAGCTTCCAGGGATTTTTGTTTTGTTTTTGCCAGGACAAATGACACTGCCACAGAATGCTCATTGACAACGTTTTCATTTCTCTTTGATAAACATCTAGGAGTTAGAACTGTTGGGTCATATGGTTGTTTTCAAAGGAAGTTATGACATTTTAAATCCCATTAGCTGTATATGAGAAAGAGTAATTAGTTTTTTTCCAGGTAGGGTCTCACTCTAGCTGACCTGGCATTCACTATGTAGTCACAGGGTGGCCTTGAACTCATGGCATTCCTCCTACCTATGCCTCCCGAGTGCTGGATTAAAGGTGTGTGCCTGGATGCCTTCTCTCTAATTTTTTTTTTCTTTTTTGAGATGGGGGTCTTACACTACAGACCAGGCTGGCCTCAAACTTATGGCAGTCTTCCTGCTTCAGCCTCTTATGCTAGGAAAAATTAGATTTTAAAGGTTTAAAAGTATCCCAGGACTTGAGATAGGATTGCTTAGTTCAAGGCCAGTCTGGGCTACAGTGAGACCCTGCTCAAAAAACAAAAACAAAAACAAAAACAAAAAACAAAACACCGAAAGAAGAAAGAAAGACTTACAAAAGTGTGTCATGATTACTGCTTGAATACTTAACAGTATATGTGTAACATTTTGTGTTGGAAAAATGATCTGAGGACTTAAGGAGCATGCATCATACTAAGTAGGATACACAAACATATAGCCCACTCTGCAATGTGACAATGTCAGCTGGGAGGTCCAGATAATGAGATGTGTCACTGGACTGAAAGGGTAAAAGCAGATTAGATGAGGCAGGGTTCTATTTGGGATGATTGCACTGGCAAAAAGAAAAAGTTGCAAATCAATTATTTACTTTGGTTAATTTACATTCCTATGCATATGAATTACTGTGGAGTTCCTTTGAATACAAAATGCCCCCCATATGATGCACTTGAACACTTGGACCCCAGTGGGCAGCAGTGTTTGGAGGGTTGTGGAAGCATTGGGAGGTGAAACTTTGCTGGAAGAAGTGGGCCAATGAGGTTAGGCCTTGAATTTTTATAGCCTGGCCTCATTTCCTGTTTGTTTGCCATCTGCTTCTTGACTGTGCATGCAATGTGACCAGCTGACATCGTGCTCCTGCCTCCGGGATTTCCCATGAACTATACCCTGGAATTGTAAGCCAAAGCAAACCCTTTCCTTCCTGAAGCAGCTTCGTGACAGATAATTGTTGCAGCATGACTCTTGGTGTCTGTTGGCATCTTTATCAGTGAGCTACTGTTCCCTATTATAAATCCAAACCAAAATGGGATGCCAACCATTGATTTTTCCTGTGCCTGTGGGTCAGTTTTACTGATTGGAGACCAACTTGTCTGAATTCTGGTTATTGACTGTTCCACATTTCTTCTTGTTGCAGTCCCATCCAGGTGTCTTCTCATAGTTCAGGCTGAGAACTGCCTAATTTCCTTGGACAACAGTCCCTAAGCTAGTACAGATTCAGGGAAAGTAACGCTGCAAAATCATTGTGCTGGTTTGAATTAGATGTTCCCCATGAGCTCATGTGCTCTGAATGCTTGGATCCCAGCAGGTGGCAATTTGAGAATCAGAGCCTTGCTGGAGGTATGTTGTTGGTGGCTGCAGCCTTATGGGTGTTATATCCCTCTTCCCCTTGCCAGTGTTTGGCACACTCTCCCTGCTGTTGTCCACCTGATGATGGCCCGGATGTCTCCAGACTCTGCTCATATACATTTTACCCTGCCATCATGGAGTTTCCCCTCAAGTCTGTAAGCCAAAATAAATTCTTTTCCCCCCATCCCTTTCTTTCACGCCCTGGATGCTTTTGGTCAGGAGCTTTCTGTCAGCAACGTGAAGGTAACTGCACCAGTCATTGTAAAATGTGTGGGCATGTGGATGGGTGAAAATCAAAACCGTTCTTCATGATTCTATTAGACCATCTAAGTGCAATCTTCCCATCGCTGATGTAATTGCCTACCCAATACATCACCTCAGAGACCAGTAACTTCAGTAGCATCGGTCTTTAGAGCCAGTTCCATGACGTGCAGTTGTCTGGTTGTTAAATTCACTGCCAATTAAGAGTTTTTTTTGTCCGCCCCCCACCCCCAGGTTTTTAGAGGTAGAGTCTTGCTCTAACCCAGGCTGACCTGGAATTCACTGTAGTTTCAGGGTGGCCTTGAACTCACAGTGATCTTCCCACCCCTTAAACATTTTATTTATGAGAAACAGAGAGAGGAAAAGAGAGAAAGAGAGAAAGAGAGAGAGAGAGAGAGAGAGAGAGAGGAGAGAGAGAGAGAGAGAGAGAGAGAGAGAGAGAGAGAGAGAGAGAGAGAGAGAGAGAGAAAAGGGCAGGCCAGGCCTCTAGCCATTACAAATGAACTCCAGACACATGCACCACCTTGTGAATCTCGCTTTATGTGGATGCTGGGGAATGGAACCCGGTTCCATAGGCTTTGCAGGCAAGCGTCTTAACCCCTGAGCCACCTCTCCAGGTTAATAAATAAAATTTTTTAAATGAGAAGCTGCATAGCGACCTATAGCCAAAACTACAGGGGCCGCGTTTAGGGACACAACAGTCCAAAAGCATTAGAAGATGAGACGGGGGAACTATCTTTACTGCTTTCTGCCTCAATAATTCATTTGACAAAGGTGCGAGAGAGCTTTACTCCTGCAGACAAAGAATCACTGATCTTCAGCAGGCCTCAAATAATTTCTCCAATCCCGAAGGAGCCGAGGCAGGAGGGCCGGCAATGGACTTCCTTCCTGTGCATGGTGTAAAGACCGGACTTCACCAAAACCTCAAACCTTACCCACGAGGATCCTGCCCGCACTCCGGGACCCAGTCCGCTACACCACGGGCGCCGAGCCCGGCCTGCGCCCGGCCTGCGCCCGACACCGCTTCTCGTGCACCGCGGCACGCTGACCCGCCCTGCGTGGGAGGTCACGGCCCCCGGCTCCCTCGGCCACCGGGTCCGCGCCTCGCGGGCCAGAGCGAGGGCGTAAAACCCGACCGCGCCTGCGTGGCGGCGGGGCGGGGCCTGCCGCGCGGCTCTGCGCACGCGCGGCCTCTTGCGTCACTCGGTCGCGCCCAGCTTCTCCTCGGCGGCAGTCCCGGGTGCTGGCGGCGGCCGGGCCGGAGGGCGTCGGGGAAGCTGCTCTGGGCGCTCCCATGGAGGAGGCGGCACGCACGGCCGCGGCCCCGGATGCACGAGCTTCCCACCGGACGGCGACGAAGGCGGAGGCCGCGCGAGCGCAGGAGGCCGCGGCCCGCGCGGGGGTGTGAGCGGAGCCGCCGCGGCCCCGGCCGGTGAGTACCCGCTGGACTCCGGGGCCGCCTTCTCTTCCGCGTGGAAGTTCAGTCCTGCGCGCGGGGTGGCCCGCTGGCCCCGGCGGGAGCGCGGGGGGGGGCGGAACCACATCAGCTTTAGGAAGAGGGTTTCTCCTTCCTGTAGGTGCACAAAACTCAGTTATGCTTATAAAGTCACCGACTCGTATCTCCTTCCTGTGGGTGCACAAAAGTCAGTTATGCTTAGTCTCGTGTTTATGGCTCTTTAGTTTCTTGACCAGGATGTCACTGTATTTAATGCACGATTACATCTTACGTTCTGCATCTAGAAATTCTGTGTATAACTTTTTTTTTTAAGTAATGAGGAACTCTGAAAGCAGTTTTCATTCCAGTAACCTCTCTGTTGAATGAAGCTTAACTTGAGAAGTTTTCATGTTTCTTGTTAAGTGAAGCATATGGAGGCTAGTAACCATATTTGAACAATATGTAGTAACTTTCAGACCTTTTATGTTCTTCTATATTTTCTTCTTTCTAGGGTGGAGCTACTCTGCCAGGGTTTTAATACTTTTAATGGGAGAAAGGGGTAGCATTTCCAAGAAAATGACAATGAATAAATCACCTCTGTTTTTCAAAAGAGAAACCCTATTAAGCTTACATGTAAGTTAAAAATTTAACTTATAACTAATGTTGCTGTTACTTTTAGAGATTAGATTCTGTAGTATTTGCAAGTATGATTGAAAAGTGGTTAGCTAAATGTGAGGCTGAGAGAACCATAAATAGTTTTAGATAGCAGTGGAAACCATGCAGAACACTTAAGAACTGAAGTCTTAAGCGCCAAATGTGACACAAGCTTGTAATTCTAGCACTGGAGGCTAAAAAGGAGGATTGCAAGTTCAAGACCAGCCTGGATGATAGGGCCAGTTAGGTGTAGAAATAGACTCCCACTTCCTGTGGGAATCTGATATGTTCTTTAACTCTGTGAGATTTGGTTTCTTTAGCAGTATAAATCTGATTAATGTGTAAAATAGTAACTGGGGAGCTGGAGAGCTTGCAAAGCCTGATGGCCTGGGTTTGATTCCTCAGTACCCACATAAAGTCAGATATGTACAAAGTGGCACATGTGTCTGGAATTCATTTGTAGTGTTAGGAAGCCCTGGTGGGCTCATACTCCGTCTCTCTCCACCTCTTTCTCTCTCTCTCAAATAAATAAAGTTAGTAAAAAAAAAAAAAAAAAGGTAATTGGTAGCCCTTGTTAGAGAAGTAAGGAAAAACAATTTTTTTTATGCATGTGTGGGGTGGGAGAAACATGGTGCTGTCTCTTGCTTTGTGTGTGTGTGGGGGGTTATGTATCTGTTTATTAAGATCAGAGGACAACCTTCAGTGTTATACCTCAGGAATACTGTCCACCTAGATTTTAGATGAGGTCTCTCATTGGTTTGTAGCTAACAATTTTAGGCTCGACTGGCCAGGGAGCTTCAAGGATCCTGAAGCTGGGATTATACCACTGCTCCTGGAATTTTTAGAGAGTGCTGGGGATTGAAGTCAGCTCCTCATACTTGCACATAAGCACAACTCATCCAGCCATCTCCCCAGCCCCAATTTCATTTCTCCTGAGGACATATCTACTATTAAAAAATTATTCACTCATACTTCAAAACACATATCTGTAAATACTGTATCATTTTCCCATAAACTTTATCATGAGTTCAATCTAAATTCTGATTTATTTATTGGTATATATTTTGATAAGCACAGGGACTTCTTTGTTGAGAATAAAATACTGATGATGGTAGGAAAATGGGATGTGTAGGTGAAAGGACACAAAATAGATATGTGGAACAAATTTAGGGATATCGTAACACGAAGACAATTCATAAAAATTAGAGTAGATTTTAGTTCTTTTGTTATGAAAGTGACTGAGATGACATGTTTGTTTTAATGACCATTTTATGTATCCTATAACATTATAAATGTCAATATACCAATAAAATGTATTTTAAAGTCCTTACTCAACAGAGTTCTATATCTCTGTATTGAACTAAGAAATATCTAAGGCTGGAGCATGTTCAGCTTTAATTATTTTGTACATATCTAATTATATTTTTTCATGCCTGTGCAAAGTTCTGTGATGACTGTAAGTGAAAATATGTTTTTATCTGACAAAATAGATTGTAGGTCTGTTCCATGCATTTGGAATTGTATATTGCCTGGGGCTCCCACATAATCTGACATCGACCTTACTCTGCCATGTTCTCCTTGTAGCTTTGCTTACTTCCTTGTCTTTCCCAGAAAACGGCACACTTGCCTTTGTCTCAGAGCCTTTGCACTTCTCTTGCTGCTTTCTTTCCCGTCTCTTTCAGATCTGATGAATGTTAGCTCCTTGACAAGGCCTTAATTCCCTGTAACCCTTTTCACCATAACACCACTTTACATATCCTTATTTGTTTTATTATTTAATCCACCTCTCACAGAAGTTCCATGAAGATGGAGTTCTGGTCTGTGATTAATAACATGGCTATACCCCATTTCTCTATCTAGTATATATTCAATATATCTTTGAGATAGGCAGGCCAGTTCTTCATGGGAGCCTGAATGGAGGGGGTGTGGTGTATGCATAAAGTAAACATAGCACAGTGTAGAAAATAAACTTTCCAGAGAGGTATGGACTAAAGACTAGAAATTCAGAAACACTGGTTATTTTGGCTCTCAGAATTCAAGCAGGGTTTGCTTGCCAGGAGTGCTTTTTTAAAAAAATATTTATTCATTTTTCAAGCAGAGAGAGGAGAGAGAGAGAGAGAGAGAGAGAGAGAGAGAGAGAGAGAGAGAGAGAGAGAGAGAGAGAGAGCTGCAAGGTCCACCACTTTGTGGGTCTGGCTTATGTGGGTATTGGGGAATTGAACCTGGGGCCTTAGGCACTGGAGGCAAGTGCATTAACTGCTGAGCCATCTCTCCAGCCCCAGGAGTGCTTTTTGAACTGGACCCTTTACAGTGAAGGAGGGAAGATAATGAGGAAAAGTAGGAGTAGGTTTGAATGGCAGTATGCCAACCTTGGGAAGAAGACAGTGTGTAGAATATAATATTAAGAAAAAAGATTTAAAAGCCATGTATAGAACAAATGGTTAGGGGTCTTAGTTACTGGGGTGCAAAATTCAGGTGCTTATGACATTTATATCTACATATCTTTGCTTATATTTATTCCCCACCTTTGCCTCCTAGACTTTTGAAATCTTTACCTTGTATTTCAATACTTTCAGTATCTTTGGATTTAGTTACTGAAGGATTTTTAACTTTTAGAGGAGTTATATTGTCTTGCATTTTCTTTTTAAAACTACTTGATGAGAAAGTGTGTGTGTGTGTGTGTGTGTGTGTGTGTGTGTGTGTGTGTGTGTATGTGTGTATGTGTATATGTGTATTGGTACACTAGGGCCTCCTGCTGCTGCAAACACCAGACACATGCGTCACTTTGCATCTGGCTTTACCTATTTATTTATTGTATTACTACTGGAGAATTGAACCCAAGCTGTCAGGCTTTGCAAGCCAGTGCTTTTAACCACTGAACCATCTCCCCATCCCTTGCTCTACATTTCCATGCTTCTTATATTTGTAAGTTGTGATTTGTACATACATTGGGAGATTATTTTGTTTGTTTGTTTCAATTTTTTATTTTTTGGTTTTTTGAGGTAGGGTCTTACTCTAGTCCAGACTGACCTGGAACTCACTACGTAGTCTCAAGGTAGCCTTGAACTCACAGCCATCCTCCTCTCTGCCTCCAGAGTGCTGGAAATGTAAGGTGTGCGTCACCATGCCCAGCTACCTCCTTTTTATTTGATATGCAGGGTCTTCCTAGTGAGCAGCCTTCTTTTTAGGCCACAGTTTCTAATATTCCTTAGAAGGAGAAACATAACAGTACCATTCCTGATTGGATTTGACACTGCGGTTGGAGCTGTGGGCTGTTTCCTACTTTTCTCTGGGTAGTCTGTTCGGCCGTCATCACTCTTTCATTCTTACTCTCTTCTATAGTTTTGTCCTAATAAACTGTGATGTTTTATTCCTTGAGGTGCATAAACTTATATAACCTGCCATGTTACTCCTGGAAGCTTCTAGCATTAGTCTTAATTCTTTACACCAACATGTACGCAGCTTGAATTTAATGAACTTAGCATTATTAGTAAATACTAATGCTAAGCACTTACACATTTAGTTTTGGACTTGTTAGGCTCTTGCCTAGTTTTAGAAGTATAGATTAAATTGGCATTTCTGGGTATCATCTACAGAAAACAAAATTTTATTTTATTTATTTTGGAATATTTAGACTTTCAATTTTCTTGCTCAGATCTTCACAAATATTTATGAGCCACTGAACTCTAAAAAGTTTATTGAAGGAAATAAGACTGTCAGGTAGTCTTTTCCTCTTTAGAACTTGCACAGTAATTAAGAACATGTCTGGGCTGAAGAGATGGCTTAGTGATTAAGACATTTGCCTGCAATGCAGAAGGACCAGAGTTCGATTCCCCAGTACCCATATACAGCCTGATGCACAAGAGGGCGCATGTGTCTGGAGTTCATTTGCGTGGCTTGGAGGCCCTGGTGCACCCATATTCCCTCTGTTCTGCCTCTCTCTCTCTCTCTCTCTCTCTCTCTCTCTCTCTCTCTCTCTCACACACACACACACACACACACACACACATAAATAAAATATTTTTAAAAAAAGAGCATTGCTTCATGAAAATAATAGTTAAAGAAGATACTGACTTTTTACATCCTTTTTTGTGTGTGTACATTCTGGGATTGAACCCTTCCAGCACCTATATCAGATGGTCTGCAGGGATACTTTCATTAAAATTATTAGATATTTGCTTCTTAGAAGGATGTACCTATTAAAAGGTTCAAAAGGTCACACTCAAGTCCAGGCTGAACTGAAATTCACTCAGTAGTTCCAGGCTGGCCTCTAACTCACAGCGATCTTTCTACCTCTGCCTCCTGAGTTCTGGGATTAAAGGTGTTTGCCACTACACCCAGCTCTAGGTTTTCTACCTAGCATTTTACTAGACCCTGTGACTATTGTTTTTTCATTTTCTCTAATATCTAATAACATGACTTCCAGCTTTGGGTTTCTGCTTAGCTTAACATTGATTATATTTTGAGATGCTGATCTAAATGATGCAGTTATTTTCTGTATGTCTATCGCCATTCCAGAATAAACAACTTTATTACTTTTAAAAATTTGTTTGTAGTGTGTACATGTTTGTGTGCATGTGAGTGAGGGCACACACGTGTGCATTATGGATGGAGGTTCAGAAGGCCACTTGCAGGCCAGGGGTTGCCTTTTGTTGATTTGCAGGATTCCTCTCTCTCTGGATTCTTGTTCTGCTGCTCTTTGTTGCACTAGCCATGAGCTTTCTGGGAAATTCTCGTGTCTCCAATTTCCCATCTAGCTGTCAGCTTCAGCATGCTGGGATTATGAAAACCTGCCACTGCTTCTAGCTTTTTATGTGAGGCCTAGGGATTGAATTTGAGTGCTCCAGCTTCAGCAGAGTTCTATTGCCATCTCCCCAGCCACGAAGAATAGACAATTCATTTTTTTGTGGTAAGTTAGCATTCATTCATTTATATTCACTTAGAAAGCACATTTTAAGATATGCTCTGGGGCTGCATAGGTTAAAAGGCCCATAATGTAGTTTGGTAAGGACAGCTACTTCATAAACATAGACAAACTGGTCATGTAGGGTGAGGTGGGAATGGGTAAGGACTGTTTTGTTGTTTTAATTTTCTGAGGGTGTGTAGAAATTGCTGTCCATCTTACTTACAAATTCTCCTTTTCTTTGACTCCTCATGCCTTACAGTTCAGGGTATGTTGAAGTTGAGGCTTGAAATGATCGATGTGTTTGGCAAATAAAGAGAGCAATACTGTAGATCATTTGGCTCCCTCCTTTTCCTGTGTTGTATGTTCTACTTGTAATTCATTCAAGCCCGTACATCCAGCTAGAGACCAAGACATTCTCCACATTCCACCTAACCATAGTTACTACCACAGTGGTAAAGTTACCACTTTTTCTTGATAGCAGTTTGCCTTTGGAGCTGTGCTGGGAGGACTTGGGATACTTGTATAAATTCCTTGAAAGCAGTTCTGGAGAGGTTTCGTGTAGACAGCTACTCTCATGCTTGTTATGCTGATGCTCATAAAACACAGCACCTTTCTGACCAGAGTTTCTTTCCGTCTTTTGGTATTATCTTGTCTTAGACTGTGGGTCATCCTTACTTTGACACTTGCTAGTGATTTTTGCTCTGCATCGTTTCAGTATTGAAAGATGTGATTTAAGTGTATCATATGTGCACTAATTGTGATTCCTGTTTCCCACACACCAGTTTTTATTTTTCAAAAATCATGATTTAAAAACTGTATATCAGACACTTTTTGGGAACAAAATGCCAACTAGAAGCATATTAGGAAAGGAAAGAGTTTTTTTCTGTTTACAATTCCAAAGGGTGAAAGTCCTTTCTGGGTGAGTGGGGGGGAGCTTGGCAGGAGCAGGAAACTGGAGGAAGCAGGAGGGGGAGAGAGACAGAGTGAAAAAGAGAGCAAGAAAACGCAGAGTGCATGAGGCCTGACTATGATAACTCAAGGTTTATCCCTCAGTGACACACGTCCTATAGCAAGGCTTTACCTCCTAAAGGTTCCACAACTTTCCAGAACATACCATCAGCTGGGGATCATTTTATATTCAAACTACCACAACTGGTCCTAGTGGCTCACACCTATGATTTTAGTATTTGGGAGGCTAAGACAGGAGGATTGCTGCAAGTTATAGCTAATCTGGACTACATAGTGAGTTCTAGGCCAGCAAGGATTACAGAGTAAGACCCTCTTTCAAAAAAAAAAATTTTTTTAAATAAAAGCCATGATGGTTGGTATATTTGTTTTTATGCATCACTTGGGGATCAAAACCATGGCCTCATTCATGTTAGGCAAGTGCTCTACCATTAAGCTATGGAAGCCTTTTGATGTGTATAATAAGTTAGTCATCGCAGTGGCATACAGAAGTAAGCATTTGATATTTTAGTGATCCCTCTGTGATATGCTCTTCACTGTTGAGGGCAGAGTACAAAAGAACAAGCAGAAGTGTGAGGAGCAAAGTTTGCATTCTGCTATTTAAACTTCCACCAGAGCAGACCTGATAATCAAACTTCAAATCAGTGTGCTGAGGAAGTATATTCTCATTGAAATTTATAGGAATCATAGTTAACTGCCACAGGCAAATCAAAACACTGGCCTTTTCTGTTTGGAGCTATACAAATTCAGTGTTCTACTGCTATGTTTACCATTATTGTGGTGTCTCGTGAACTGTCTCTTGTTTGTTTCTATATTGAAGACTGAAGTTATCACTTGTGTGTGTGTGTTGCTGGAGATCAAACGTAGGGTCTTGTGTGCACTAGGTATGTGCTCTACCACTGAGCTACATCTTCAGCCAAAAAAAGCTGTCAACATTTTATCCCGAGCAATGGGTGTAAAAGACTTAGCACATACCATGTATATTTAATAACTATTGTTTTAACAGAAGCATTAATTATGGAGCTGGGTGTGAGGACACATCTGCAATTCCAGCACATAGGCTGAAGCAGGAGGATTGTGAGTTCAAAGGCTAGCCTGGGCTATGGTGAGCTCCTGTCTCATAACTTGATTGATGTAAAAATCTTGCCTAGTGAGGATTCTAGCTAAACTTTAGATTATTTCTGAAATTTAGTAAATTGTGGGAGTAAAAATCGCAAAGATGTACTTGAAGACCTTGTTACCAAATATAAATTTTCTTTGCCTTTCACACTTTGGTTCTTATTTCAGTAGATATGTATCTATGTTAAACCTGTGCTTACTGTTAGATCTGTACTATGCCTTCTGATGCCATAGACCTGCTCTCTGAGAACCCAACAGTACCTACAGCAAACATCTTTGCTAGAATTGTCACCCTTTACCAAGAGAATGTGAAAACTGCTTTCTCTTACCACATTGACAGATAGACAGAATAAATTACCATATACTTACAACTACATAGCTTCCCTCTCTCCTCCACTTCCCCTGCAATACTGTCCATGCTGTCTAACCTGACCTTGAACTTGAGGTTCTCCTGCTTCTGCCTCCTTCATATTAGGATTACAGGTGCATGCTACTGCACTTGGTCCCATGTATAGGTCTAAAAGGGCCTAGGTAGGTTATTCAGTAAGGACACATTTGTGAAGTTGATAAAGCTGGATTTGTGTATTTTTATGTCTGATTTTTTTCTTTTTTATCTCTTTTATATATATATATATTGTCCATAATGAATTACATTATTTAGTGGGCGAACAATGAGTTGTGATCCCCAATTCCTCAATGTCCCCCTCCCCCATCCCCAGTTAGCTGGATATCCTCCTCTGTGGGCCGTCTGGATCAGTCCTTGTGACAGGGGACCATGGATAGCCTAGAACTCAGCCTGGTCCTCCTGGCCCAAGTGTGTTGTTACTGAAGGGTGCCATGCCTCTGGATAGTCTCCTCCACCACAGCTCTCACAATCTTTCCGCCCCGTCTTCCGCTCAGTTCCCTGAGTTGTGGTGGGTGAGTATTTAATGTTGTGAGCTTAGGGGTCTTTGTGTTGAAAATTGTTGGTTTCTGTCACCCTGGCTTATCCTGTGTTGATTGAATGGCTGTGGGTCCCTTGTTCATCTTGTCATTCTCTGTGGGGTTCCATATGGATCCTCCATGATATGACTGTGGTGGCTCATCTCTTGCCAGGATCTCAGCTATCTGCCTCTTTTTTTTTTATCTCTTAAGCCCTTTTTCTTACTGGCAAAGTTATATTATTATGGTCTATCAGCTAAGGCTAGAAACATTATTTTCTTAAGTATAAAATCAGAATTTATAAAATTAATTTAAACGGATTTATATTATAATCAAATTTTTCGCTATAATTGGAAGGAGCATAATTAGTGCTAAATTTAGTATCTGTTGCCAATAGGAGTAATTTTTCTTTTATGAGATGAGAAATGAAATAAAAGTTTGAATTGTATGTAAACTGTCATGATCATTTTGTGAAAATCTCATTTCATTTCATATTGTTTAGATTTGAAGATTGCACCATCCTGCCTCCAGTACAGTTTCTCAGTCTGTAATCAATGTGAGTCACAGGAATAACTTCAGGAACAAACGAAATGAACCTGGGGCGTGGAAAATATAATTTTTATATTGGTCTGGGATTGGCTATGACCTCCAGCATTTTCATTGGAGGGAGTTTCATTTTGAAAAAAAAAGGCCTTCTACGACTTGCCAGGAAAGGCTCCATGAGAGCAGGTAAGTTATGCCTGTAGATTTGAAATGATACTACTGTATTCTTATGTAATCAGGTTCTTTGACTAGAGAAGAGGATGTCTTCATTCCTTGTCAGTGCCTAGACATTCAAACTGTTTTAAGAGGTCTAGATGTTTATAGAGAATCAGATACCAATTTCGTGTTGAGAAAAAAATGTTGTCAGAAGCAATTAACTGCTCGCTTCTGCAGTTAATATTTAAGTAGGAATGAGGATGATTGCCAAATTAGTCTCCAGACTAAATTGTATTGTCTGTAGAAGAGGAAAATAGGTCTTATTGCAGGCTTGAATGTTGTGTGATTTAGTGGATAGAGGAGAAAATACTAGCATCTCTGTTTTTCTCAGTCCCTCATTCTTGGTCTTAATTCATGACTACTACTTGTCTCTAAAGGTTTGTTTTTCAAAGGTATGTTAGCTTACATGCTGACTGATTTCTGACTTAATTTTGTCTAGAAGAAAGCCAAAGATAAAGCAGGCAACCTGTGTTATGAGCAGTTCTCAGTCTTTGTAGGCTCATAGCATCCTCCTTAAGAGGGGCTGCATGCATCTAAATGACTTATCCTTGTGAAGAGTAGTTCTCTTGAAGTTGAGCTACTTTTCTTTGTGACTAAGTGTTATCTTAGTCCCAGGCTGCCCTGAAACTCACTATGTTGCCTAGGCTGGCCTCACATTTATGGTACTCCTGCTTGAGCTTTGCATGTACTGAGATTACAAGTGTGCACCATCATCCCCAGTTACTTCTTACTGGTTTATTTTTCTTATTTAAACAAAGGCTGAATATAAGAATTGATTTAGTTCTCTCGCATAATAATTTTAAAGATTTTCATGACTTGATATCTCTTCTAAGCTAATCATAAAAATATCTAAGAAATATCAATATATAATGTTGGAGAAAGTTTTAAATAAATTAGACATTTGAAATCTGATTACTAGGCTGGAGAGATGACTCAATGGTTAAGGCACTTGCTTGCAAAGCCTGACAACCTGGGTTTGATTCCCCAGTACCCACATAAAGCCAGGTGCACGTAGTGGTGCATAAATTTGGAGTTCGTTTGCAGTGGCTAGAGGCCCTGGTGTGCATCCATTTCCTCCCTCCCTCTCCCTGCTTGCAAATAAACAAAAATAAAATCTATGATTGCTAATAGTTCTCATAGTATATATAAGAGACTGATAATTTTCAAAGAAGTAAAATATTTCTTCATTCACAGGTCAAGGTGGCCATGCATATCTTAAAGAATGGTTGTGGTGGGCTGGATTGCTGTCAAGTATGTATAGTGAACATTTCGAGAAAATATTATAGCTGTTTGTTAAAATATTTACATATGCTTTTAACCTCATATTAGCAAATTTTAAAACAAATATTGGTTTTATAAATAAAATTGAAAACTGATTTAAACCTATCAAACTCAGTTTATTTATTTAGAATGAAAAAACAAATGTGATTAAAAAATGTTTTATATACCTGTGCACCTGTGCATTAAAAAAATGTGCTCAATTTAAGTTAACTTAGGGTTTAGGGAGTAGCTCAGCAGTGGAGTGCTTGCCTTGCATGTACAACACTATGTATTTGGTTTACCAGTGCTGCAGTAAAGAAAAAAGTAATTATGAAAGCTCACAGAAAAATCTGATTTTCAGTGCTTTCTCTTCTTTTAGTTTTCATTCCAAATTTTAAGAGAAGTATGTATTTGATAAGGTTGCTTATTTTTTGTGACTACCTTTAAGAAGGTATATAGAACAAAAAATGTTTGTAAGACACTAAGACAACTATTCAACAAATGTTTATTGATCACCTCTTGTGTGTCAAACAATATTCTAAGTGCTGAAGATACCTACCCATATGACACTTAAATTCTAAATGGTAGACAAATTACAAGCAAGATAGATTAGTGAAAAGGTCTCAGTGTAGTGAACTAAAATGTTTAGAATAAAAATAAGGAAAATTGGGGCTGGAGAGATGGCTCATTGGTTAAGGTGCTTGTCTGCAAAGCCTAACAACCTGGGTTCAATTGATGCACAAAGTGCCACATGCATCTGGAGTCCCTTTGCAGTGGCTAGAGGCCCTGGCATGCCCATTCTTTCTGTCTCTCTTCTATCTCTCTCTTGCAAATAAATAAAATGTTTTTTAAAAAATAAGGATAATTGAATTGGGTCAGAAGAACTTGAAAGGAAGTAGAGACAACAGGATGGAACATAGGAGATGGCTCAGGCGAGTGCTTGATAACCAAGATCAGGTCCTCAGACCCCCACATGAAAGCTGGAAGCTGTGGTGGGTTCTTGTAATTCCAGCAGCATGCTGACAGCAGTACCACAGATGGAGACAATTTTCCAGAAGCTTGTAGTTCAACTAGTCTGGCAATGTATCAGTGAATGGCAAATAAGAGAGACCCTGCCTCAAATGAAATGGAAGGCAAGAACCAACACCTGAAAGTTGTCCTCTGACCTCCACATGCGGGCTGTGTCTTGTATGTGCCTGTATGCTCACATATCAAAAATATTTTTTTTAAAGGCTAGAAAATGAAAGTAATAGTGGTAATAGGATTCTGGAATTTAGAGGAGTCAATAAATAGTCTCAGAATAAAGGAAGAGAAGGGAGTAGTGGTGTTTCAAGAAAAAAATAGCTGAGAATTTCCCTAAACTTACCAGTGTTATCACATCCCAGATTTAAGATGCTCAACAAGGACCACACAGACTTATCAGAAGAAAATTGGGCATGAACATGTAGTAGTAAAACTGATGAAACCTGGACAGTGTTTTAAAAGCCCCTTAGAGAACGAACACGAGCAATTCTAAGGGATAATAGATTAACAGCAGAGTTTTAACAGCGATTAGAAATAGAACTTCAAAGTATGGAGAAAAATTACTAGGATTCTCTGGTAGTGAAAATAGACTTCAATAAATAAAACAGACCTTTTGGACAAACTAAAAATGGATGATTTGAAAGGGTACGCAGAAAGACTGACCTAGGAAGTTTGGAGATACAAGGAGATTGATGAGTTTGAGCATATCCCATGTGAATGGTGAGGAATAAAAATAATCAACGGGGCCAGTCATGGGAGCATGCACCTTTAATCCCAGCACCCGAGAGGCTGAACTAGGATCACTGAGTTTGAGGCCACCCTGGGACTACATAGTGAATTACAGGTTTGCCTGGGCTAAAGCGAGACCCTACCTCGAAAAATAAAAACAAAACAAGCCCCCCTCAAAATCAACTGGAGTTAAAATATACATAATGGGGATAACAACTCATTGTTTGCCCAGTAAATAATGGAATTCATTATGGACTCTCTCTCTCTCTCTCTCTCTCTCTCTCTCTCTCTCTCTCTCTATATATATATATATATATATATATATATATATATATATATATATATATATATACACACATATATATATTTATTTATTTTAAAAAAAGAAAATTATACATAAAATTTAAAATGGAGAAAATAGATTAAAGGGTTCTGTTTCAGGCCTTTTTCTGTAAGAACAACTTGACAGTATAGGATGCGTGTAGCTTTCAAAGTATTCAGTTAAAACAAATAGAATAAATGTATAACCTTCAAATTAATTCAAACAAGAAAAGTAGGAAAGAACAGATGAGGCAGAACACATGGAGCATAATATACAAATCATCATGCAAAATCTAGAAGGTGAGGTTTCCTCTAAGCTTTTTTCTCTAAAGAAATCAGTATTTTATATAAAAACAGGAAGGAAGCTGGGTGGTGGTGGTGTTTGTTTATTTGTTTTTCCTTTGCAGTGCTGAGAATTGCACTTAGGTTCTTAGGACCTTGTCCATGATAGAGGCAATCACTCTTCCATATGGAACTTCACTTTCAGCTTAATATTTTCAACAAAAATGCCAAAAACAATTACATAGCAAACTCCAAAAAGGGAAGCATTGAAGACCTGTTGAAACTAGACATGTACATGTGATCATACTTTTTGCAGAATTTAACTGAAACTTCTAGTCATTGCAATAGTATAAACATGGAAGGATTTAGGATTAGGAAGAGATTTGTAAGATACTTGTATTTTATTTGAGCGAATGGGCACTTCAGGGCTCTTGCCACTGCAAATGAACTCCAGATGGATGTGCCACTTTGTGTGTCTGGCTTTACGTGGGTACTGGGAAATCAAACCCAGACCAGCAGGCTTTGCAAGCAAGTGTCTTTAACTGCTGCGCTATCTCCCCAGCCCAGTTATTGTTATTTTTAAGACAAGGTTCCACTCTATCCCATGCTGGCCTAGAACTTACTATATAACCCAGGCTGGCCTCAAATTTGCAACTCTTTTACCTCAGCTTCCTGAGTTCTGGGATTACAGGTGAACACTGGCTGATAATATGCTTTTGAGCATAAAAATTCCAAAAATTGTACAGGTAAATTATAAAATTAAGGTTTATTAAATTCAGTCATTGCAGAAGAGTAGGTGAAAAGACTGTAATAGCCATGGTGGGGGAATATCCAGAGGCATTGCCCCCCTCCAATGACTGACTGCTGCTCCCACAACTCAACCTTCAATCCTATGGAGCAGATCAGTAATCTCACTGGGGGGGGGGGGGGCTAAATGTAAAGGGGGCAGAGAGAAGGGAAATGGTGGTACCAACACATGACTTCTTAATACAAAGTTTCTACTTAATAAATATATGCAGGTAAATTATAGAATTAAGGTTTATTACATGCAAAGTCAGTGTACATAACTCAATTGTATGATTTAGCAATGATCTGAAATGCTAAAATAGTGCCATGTACATTTGCTTTTTTTATTTTTATTTTTTTGGTAAGGTCTTATTCCAGCCCAGGCTGACCTGGAATTCACTCTGTAGTCTCAGATGGCCTCAAACTCACAGTGATTCTCCTACCTCTGCCTCCCTAGTGCTGGGATTAAAAACTTGAATCGCCACACTCAGCCATATGACTTTCAATAAAGATATAATTATAAATCTAAGAATATGTCAGAAAGACTGCCCCATTGAGAAAATGAAAACATTACTGATAAAAGGTGCAAAATAGAGGGTGTACCATGAATGACGAATGGAAGATTTGTCACTCTATTAGTTATTTGTAATAGAATACTCTGACAAAAACGAGGTGAGGAAGGAATGTTAATTGGAGTTCACAGTTTTCATGTATAGTGTATCATGGTATGAAAGTTATGGTGCAGAGAGAGATGAATGCTAGTGTTCAGCTCACTTTTTCCTTTTTATTCCATTTGGCAGTTAGGATGGGTATTTCCATTTTACTTAACCTAATCTAGAAAATTCCTTATCAACATGCTATGCTCACAGTTTTTTCTTCAAGGCAATTCTAAAGCCTGTTTAATTGATAAGTATAAACCATCAAAATCACTGTAATGTCATATTTCTTTATACTGACTGAATGTTATCCTATTCAAAACTATTGGTAGGCTGGATGTAGTAGCTCACCCCTGTAATTCCAACACTTATGAGGTTAAGGCAGGAGGAATGCAGTGAGTTCAAGGCCAGCTCTGGCTGCATTGAGAGTTGCAGTCCAGCCTGGGCTACAGAATGAACCCTGTCTCAACACAACTATAGGTTGTTTTGTGGAACATGATAAGTTGATATTTATAATTAAAGTTTAAAATTCTAAAACGAAGCAAAGTTATTACTTAAAAGGTGGCTTATTGTAAAGTTCTGCTAATAAAATTGCCATGCTATTTTGCAAAAATAGATATGTAGAACAATAAAATAGGTCTGAAACAGACCAAGGAGGAATATAAAAACAACATTAAAGTAGAAAAGGTGACAGTATATGAAAAAGAAGACCAATTTCTACTGAATTCACATAAAATCAAGTTCAGGTGGTCCACAGGTGTAAATGTGAAAGGCAGAACACTCAGGAATAGAAGGATTGGGCTGGAAGATGGCTCAGCGGTTAAGGTGCTCACCTGCAAAACCTAATTACCCAAATTTGGTTCCCTAGTCCCCATGTAAAACCAGATGCACAAAAGTGAGGGGCGCATGTGTCTGGAGTTCGTTTGCAGCTGGCACACCCATTCTCTTTGCAAATAAGTAAAAATATTAAAAAAAATCAAAAATAGAAGGATTGTATTTCTCATCTCTTGTCATCTGATCTCTCTTCCTGCCAGCAGAAAGTCCCTTGCCAGGTGCAGCTCTTTTACTTTTTATCTTCAGAATTAGCCAACAAAAAGCTTCTTTGTAACTCTAAAGGGAAAAATTAAGAATTTAGAAGGTAAAGTTTTTAAAAGGAAGATTTCTTAAATACTTGAATGAAGAATTGATTACAAAGGAAAAAGATTTTAAATTTGACATTGGAATTAAGGCCTTAAAGATCCCTAACATTCCCAAAGCAACAGAAACCAAGACTTGGTTTTGATCAAACATTTAAGAGAATGAAAATACAAATACAGTCTGAAAAGTAATTGGCCCATGTTTTTTTTTTTTTTTTTTTAAATTTTGAGCTGGGCATGGTGGCACATGCCTTTTAAAAAATATTTATTCATTTTCAAGCAGAGAGATAGATAGAGAGAGAGAATGCACCAGGGCCACCACCTTGTGGGTCTGGCTTATGTGGGTACTGGGGAATCGAACCAGGGGCTTTAGGCACTGGAGGCAAGCCTTAACCGCTGAGCCATCTCTCCAGTCCTGGCCCATGTTTTAAGAATAATAGATTCATGCCCAAAACATAATTAAGTTCTTTAATAATAGGAAACAAAAGTAACCCTAGAGACAAATAGGAGGTAAACTTGAATAGCTATTTCCCTGCATGACTTCACATGGTCAATAAACACGAGAGTGGGAAATACAAATTGAAAGCATAATAGTTGAATCATACTGTATCCCTACTTGGTATTCAGATAAGATAGATATATGCAGGCAAGGTTTTAGTACTTGCTGTCTCCCTGTTTGGAATATTTTACCCCAATAGCTCCTTGTATAAAAGCCCACACTTCATTTTTGACTGCTCAAAAGTTTCCTTATCCTCTGATCTGACACCATGATACATGATCCTCATCAGCATTGTATTTTCTTCCCTAGCTTTGTTTTACCATACTACTTTTTAACTTGTTGACAATTGTATTTTCTTTTGTCATCCCTCACTAAAATATAAACTTTATGTATTTTATAATCCTAGAGTAAGACCTGACACATTGCATAAATTGGCTTTAAGCTGGTGTGGTGGTACACACATGTAATCCTAACACTTGAGAAAGGTGTGTGAGTTTGAGGCCAGCCTGAGCTATATTGAAAGGTCCTGTCTCAAAATATACAATAGAAATAATAATATAAAAAATAAGAAGTTAGGTTTAAAAAGGAGCCAGTAAAAACTTGGGAGATTTGCCTTTCCACCAGTGTTATTTTTTTTAAATTTATTATCATTTGTTGTCCTGAGATATAAATTTCAACATTTCTTTATTACATTTACATAAGCATAAACTATTTTTCAATTTTTGTAGTTGATTTGAGTGCTAGATGTTGGTAATTCATAGGACTCTGAGAAGAGAAAATGTGGAAACTATTGAATTCAGTTGAAATGATATGTAAGTATTGCACTTGAGTATATTCCTGAGAGGTGTTTTGTTTTCCATGTCTTCAGTGGGAGCTGGTGAGGTGGCCAACTTTGCTGCATATGCTTTTGCACCAGCCACACTAGTGACTCCACTAGGGGCTCTCAGTGTACTTGTAAGGTAAGATACTACATTTATTCCATAGAAACAGTCTTCAGTTTGAAAAATTTAGTGCTACCTATTTATATGTCAGTATATTTTAACAACCTTAAGAACTTAATTTTTTTTTTATTTGAGAGACAGAGGGAGGCAGAATGAGAGAAAGCATGGGTGTGCCAGGGCCTCCAGGCACTGCAAATGAACTCTAAAACACATGGGCCACTTTGTGTATCTGGTTTTACATGGATACTGGGGAATTGAATCTAGGCCATCAGGCTTTGCAAGCAAGCACCTTTAACCACCAAGCCATCTCTCCAATACCCCTTGAGGACTTTTTAAAAAATACTCTTAATTTGTCAGTTATCCTCTGTGCCTAGGTAAGGTATTGATTTGTGGGGTACAATCACAGTATGCTTTGGCTTGTGTTCAGAACTAGCAGTGATTTCAGGTTTTGAAAGTTCTAAGTTACACTTGTCTAGCATTTACATTCAGTATATATATATATATATGTATATGTTTTGGTAAGTCATGGTTGGGGAAGAATAGCTTTCAGTACCTACTACAGAATGTCCCCCATGGTGAGGTTACATGCCTCTGAAGACTGGTCTGAGGTACTTGTTTTGCTAGACCAGTGGAAGACCTGACCAGGCTGACCAGTTTCTGATATTTTAGTGATTAGTCCAAACAACTAAGCCTAGTTTGAATTTTGGTCACCATTCTGAAAGTTGACTTTTTTTCTAATAAACTATATATAAAATAGGGTTATTTTGTGTCTTTAAACACTTGCAAATTGATAAGCAAATTGATAAATATTTCCAGCATCTACTTTATTTTGTTCTTGACTATTCATTTCTAAGTAACACAGGATAATTATAGTCAAATTATACACAAATGAGCACATAAGTGGCATGCATTAAACATTAGAAAAAGTTAAAGTTAAGTAAATTTAAAGTATTGGTTTGGCTGTAGAGTCTTAGGACATAAGTTATACAAGCTATAGCTCTTTATATCATAGATTTTATTTGGACTTCTCATGTAGAGTAATTGTTAAGTATATAGACTCAGTGTAGGTAAAGAAGGGAAGTTTTAGTGTAAAGGTCTTAAAGGTCCTGGACTAGATTCTATTCCCCATCGCAGGAGGCCAGTTAATAGGGGAGCAGTGAAGGAGACAAGAAAGGAACTGTTTAATCATGAGTATAGCTATACTGGAAGAATGACCAGCATTCTCAGCTCTGTCTTCAGCTCCCAGATTATGTCAGGAAAAGGAGCCAGAATATGCAGTCAAGCAGTCTTTGTAACTGGTGGTCTAGCTGATTGGTCAAAAGGGGCTTTTGTCACTGTGGCAACAAGAGGATTACTGTTGCATGGGAGGTAGTTTGTTTTTTTTTTTTTGTTTTTTTGTTTTTCGAGGTAGGGTCTCACTCTAGCCCAGGCTGACCTGGAATTCACTATGTAGTCTCAGAGTGGCCTGGATCTCATGGTGATCCTCCTACCTCTACCTCCTACCTCTGCCTGGGATTAAAGGTGTGCACCACCATGCCTGGCTTTTTTTTTTTTGGTGGGAGGTAGTTTTAACCTATCATGAAATGTTTACTGACCAAACTTTTTCCTACAATCCAAGGTAATTGTAGGAGAGAATGACTCATAGAAAAGGAAACAAGGGAAGAATGGAGGCAGAGTCCACCCTTTTATCCTTTTAGCTACTCCTAGCTGTCTTTGTAGACTCAAGTCAGTGCTTCTAGCAAAAGCTACCTCTAAGTCCTTGTTATAATTTTGATTGAATATACATTTTCTTTGGCTGAAAAGGAGAGTCTTTATAGACTCAGTGTTTCTAGTATTACCTCGGTAATTCAAATTGCAAGTCTGTTGATATTTAAAAAGTGAGAAAAATAGCTAACTTAAATTCCCAACTTTTTATTCCTACAATTTTAGTGCCATTCTTTCTTCATACTTTCTAAATGAAAGGCTTAATCTTCATGGAAAAATTGGGTGTTTGCTAAGTATTCTAGGATCTACAGTTATGGTCATCCATGCTCCAAAGGAAGAAGAGATCGAGACCTTAAATGAAATGTCACATAAGTTAGGTGATCCAGGTAAGGAAGGCTGTATTAGTTTTACTGTACTTTTCTCTTAACTTAGTTTGTATTTTGATCAAGATTTTTATGTACACATAGAGAATATTGTTCTGCACAGGTTATGAGATAGTATGTATTCATGTACCCACAATCTCTTCTCTCTTTATTTCCACATAATATGCATATGTTGATGCTGCTTCTTTGACTTTTCATCATTATTCTGTGACCTATTGTACCTATGTAGGCTTGTTTAATATTTGTTTACATTATCATCTCCATATAACTTAATCTCTACCGTGTTAATTATTTCCCTCCATTCATCCTTTTGCCCTTCTGTCCCTTGTACTCTCTCTTGCTCCCTTTCTCTTTTATTTCCACAGGATCTTACTGTGTACCTCAAGCTGGCCTCTAACTCAATCCTCCTGCCTCTCAAGTGCCAGAATTATAAATATGCCACTATGTTTGACTTATTTTTACTTTATTGTATGTCTTATATTTTGTCAGAACTAATAGTTATCTTATTTGCTTAGTTTTCTATGAATTTATCAGTCCCTCTTGTCTTTTTTCTTTTTCATTTTTTTTTAGACAGGATCCCACTCTTAGCCCAGATCTTCCTGGACTTGATGACCTTGAACTCATCTTGATCTGCCTGCTGGTCTCTTAAGTGCACTCTCAACTTTATCACTCCCTCTTAAAACTCTTTTCTCGGTTTTCTGATTCTAATCAGTGGTTTCAAATGTATCAGCCTGGGATGGGCTTTTAGCTTTCAGCTGGGCATCAGGTCAGTCTGCCTCTTCCCGCTTCACAGGATACCTTTTCAGTGTTCTGTGCTACTGAGTAACTTCTTGTCTGCTGTTTGTTGATGTGGGTTGTTTTCTTGGATTTGCTGTATTATGAGTTGTCCTATGCTTTCTGTTCAATACTGTCAAATCCCAGTACTCGGGAAGCAGAGGTAGGAAGATCATCGTGTTCGAGCCCAGCCTGGAACTAGAGAGTGAGCTCCAGGTCAGCTCTGCCTCACAAAACAAGACAAAATATTTTTATTTTTGGTGTGTTTGTGTGTATTCATGTATGTGTGTGGATGCCAGAGGTCAACATCAGGTGTTTACTTCAATTGCTTTCCACCTTCTTTTCTTTTTTTTTTGGTTTTTCGAGGTAGGGTCTCGCTGTAGTCCAGGCTGACCTGGAATTCACTATGTAGTATCAGGGTGGCCTTGAACTCATGGCAATCCTCCTACCTCTGCCTCCAGAGTGCTGGGATTAAAGGCTTGCGCCACCACGCCCGGCCACCTTATTTTCTGAGTCAGGGTTCCTCCTGTCTCCACCTTCCCAGTGCTGGAGCTTTTATGTGGGTGCTGGGGATTTGAATTTGGGTCATGCTTGTGTGGCAAGCACTTCAGCAACTAAACCATTTCCCCAACCCAGAAATAATTACTTCTGATACTGTTACTGTCACTTTTTTTGCTTTTGTGTATTTTAGAAATCTTTTATGAATTTGAAGGACATAGTGACATCTCTTTGCCTTTATTTCTCTCCCTCCCTCTTTTCTTTCTCCTGCCCTTCCTTCCTTTTTAATAGGATCTCATCCCAGACTGGACTTCAACTTTCTGTTTAGTGGAGGATGGCCTTGGATTCTTGATCTCTCACCTCTGTACCCAGAGTGCTAGGGTTACAGTTGCTTAGCACCACATCTAGGGCTTTTTTTTTTTAATTTTGAAATGCAAATGGTCTTTTGTGTACTATGGGCAGTGGAGTACAAATTGCTGAGAACAGTGCCTGACCAGTGTCCAGGCTTCTATTCTCCAGATTCAGCCAGGACCCTAGCAGTTGTAAAGTTCTCTCTAAGACTTGTTAAGAAATTCTAGCACTTGCCTCCAAGTATTAATTTTTTAAAAATTAGGTCTTTGAGGGAAAACTCAAGATTCTTAGTACACATATGAGCTGTTGAGCATTCAAAGAGCACCTCATGGTTTCTCCTCTACTTGCTTCTGTCCATGTTGATTACATCTATCCCCATTGCCTCAGCTAAGGACAAGAGGCTACTTAGGAAATGTTGGAAATGAAGCATACTTTAATTTTCCAGTGTGTACTTTATCATTTGTTTTTATTGGTACTAGAGATTGAACTGAGGGTGCGCATATCCCAGGCAATAAGTGCTGACTAAGCTACATACCCAGTCTTTCACTGCTTACTTTTTTTTTTGCGGGGGGGGGGGGGGGGTTTGTTTGTTTGTTTTGAGGTGGGTTCTCGCTCTAGCTCAGGCTGATGTGGAATTTGCTATGCAGTCTCAGAGTGGCTTCAAACTCATAGCAATCCTCATACCTCTGCCTCCCCAGTGCTGGGATTAAATGTGTGTGCTGCCACACTTGGCTTTTGGCTAGCACAGCAAAGAAAAGATGATTGGGCGGGGGCATATACCTTTTTTTTTCTGCATTTTGTATCAATTATTTGTGTTTAAATAAAACTTATTTTTGCCTCCTCCAGGTTTTGTGGTCTTTGCAACACTTGTGGTCATTGTATCTTTAATATTAATCTTCGTGGTGGGACCTCGCCATGGACAGACGAACATTCTTGTATACATAACAATCTGCTCTGTGATTGGAGCATTTTCAGTGTCTTGTGCGAAGGGCTTGGGCATCGCCATCAAAGAGCTGTTGGCTGGAAAGCCTGTGCTACAACATCCCCTGGCCTGGATTCTGCTGCTGAGTCTTGTGGTTTGTGTGAGCACACAAATTAATTACCTAAACCGGGCTCTGGATATATTCAACACTTCCATTGTGACTCCAATCTATTATGTGTTCTTTACAACATCGGTTCTAACTTGCTCAGCTATTCTTTTTAAGGAGTGGCAAGATATGCCTGTTGATGACATCATCGGGACTCTGAGCGGCTTCTTCACAATCATTGTGGGGATATTTTTGTTGCATGCCTTTAAAGACGTCAGCTTTAGTCTAGCAAGTCTGCCTGTGTCTTTTCGAAAAGATGACAAAACAATGAATGGCAATCTTTCTAGTATGTATGAAGTTCTTAATAATAATGAAGAAAGCTTACCATGTGGAATTGAACAGCACACTGGTGAAAATATCTCCCGTAGAAATGGAAATCTGACAGCTTTTTAAGAAGGGTATGATTGGAATGCCAATCTGTTATAAAGTGATTTTTGAGTATCAGAATGTATCTAGAAAAAAACATTGTCCTCAAATAATGTTCCTCTAAAGACAATCTTTTTTAAGGTTTCACTAATTTGGATCAAGAAATTACTTTTCTTCTGTTTAAGCAATGGTAGCTCACTAAAGTGACCTCGATACATGGCTGATTTTCATTGACATTACATTGTAAAGGTATTTTATATTTTGGTTCTTTGTCCAAAATCTAAATGCACTAACAACAGTTTTAAGTCTATAAAAATGTTTGTTTTTTTTTCCCCCCATTGGTGAAGAAAGTCTAAAACATGTTTGTCATCCCTATCTCATCAACTCCCTGGCCATTTAAGGGCTTTGGATTGTTTCATACATTATCCTTTGATTTACCTTACCTACAAAATTCACTCCTGTTTTTTGAATTAATTTTAAAGCGTGTAAAGAATTCCCTAGTTACTAAATGAATGAAACTCACAACAAAGAAAGGTTAAGATATCATCAAGAAAACATTGTTTGTGACTTGTCACTAAGCATCTGGTTTCCTGTGCACATTTGATAGCTTCCTTACAGAGGACAGTCCCTCTTAAGTCAGTGAGTCCTTTGGGCCAGGCTCTGGGTTTTGCAATCTGCCTGGCTTTAGTCTTTGGTGCAAACCACCTGGAACCTAGATTGCCATTTTATATCAGCTCTTACACTCTTCAGTATGCTTTCAGAATGGATCATAGCGTCATGTGGACCTTCAACAACTCTTGGGGGGAAAATCATAAAAAGTTAGGGTAATTTCCTAAATTTGGTAGTTCATCCTAGAATAAAAACTTTGAACAAAGTTCTTTTTCTAAGTCCAGATGCTTAAAATGTTTGTAAAATATGGTCTCTTTGTAACAAGTGCTTTATTTTCCTTAAGAGTTTGAACCATTGTACATTTTGTTTTTTTAGAAAATACTTATGAAAAATCTCAAACACATTAAAAAATAGGCTAGTGCACTCTCTCCAGCTTCAAACATCTCCACTCCATTGTCATTACTTGACTTTTAAGAAAAGTACTGAGAAGGCTACCCCCAAACCTTGTGACAGGAGAGCTGACTTAGGACTGCTTCTGTCTCCTGCTCCTCCCTGTGGTTTCAGGGTTGCTCACTGCCATACCTCATATGGCAGTCTGCTGGCATCCCATGTGGTCTCCAGTAGCCTCATCAGGACAGGGTCAACATTTAAAACTTCTGTGAAGAAAACCCTTTCCTTGTGACTGTCATTCCTTTTTGGCTGTACTGGGGATTAAACACAGGGTTTCACACATAAGGCAAGCATTCTACCACTGAGCTACATTTCCAGTTTTCCTATGTAATTTAAGTACCGCTGATACAATTTTATGTTCAGTAGCCTTTGAACATTTAAAAAAGCCCATTTTCATCCCCTTCAGGATGACATGTCCTTGTTGAGAACACGAAAGATACTTAAAACATTTTATAGCACCAGACCTTGTAAAACTTGGTAATATAGTCATTATCTTTTTTTATTCTATACTTCATAGGGTGAGTACAAATACCATTCTTCATTAGTAGCAGAAATAGCCCATTCATATAACCAAAAAATTTTAATAGCTAGACCTATTAAAAGTGTAACTCAGGATAATGGTACAGCAGAATAGTACATGTACTTTACTTTCTGTATAAAATAAAACTTGAAACCCCTGAACCTTGGGGTGATCCCAGTCCAATGTTTTTGTTTTCCTAGACAGGGCCCTTGCTCTGTTGCCTAGACTGATTATGCACTCTTAGGCTCATTAGCCTCCCAAGTAGCAGGGTAAGTGCTCCTTACCTCACTTGGCTTGCAATGTCTGTCAATTTTCATAATTCAATAGTGGACCAAATTAATCTGATCATTTACTTGACAGGTCATATGGACCAGCATCCAGCAGTTGGGATGCATAGCTGAGGGGCCAATAGGGACAGGGCTCGGTTTTTTATGTGCAGTATTTGCTGCCTTGTACCTGTCTTTGCCAAACTCTTGGCATCCAGGAAAGGAAGCACACAGCATAGAAGGGCCTAGTGCTCCTCTTTTCGTATGACTTAGAGCAGGCTACACAGTAGTCTTCCATCTGTGTCCTTCCATCTCCCTGGCCTATTTCGGTTCATCCCCGCCAAAACTAAAAGTGCAGTGTGTGCACAGGTGACAAGAGTAGTGTTTTGAAGATGCCACAACCTTGATCTTGGCCTATCTGTAGTTTGATTTAAACCCACTGTGTGCAGGTGGAAAAAAGGAATATGCCCAAACCAATGAATGAACACAAATGGGCTTCGTCAATTTTATTTCTCTAACTTGAAGCCATACCTCACAAACTAGATTTTATCACAAATTGCATCTAGCTGAAGCAGAGGAATCAAGTTCACTATCTTGACCAAGAGAGCTAGGACAACGACTTCGAAAAGACTATTCATAAAAGATCATCAAAAAAATTCCTAAACAAAGCTAGTCATTAAGTTTAATGGCAATTGGTAGAGAAATTTTAATTAGCTGTTATACTTCTTACAGGAACATTTCATATGAAAACTGGAAATAATTTGTTAAGAATAGCATGGTAACAATCAGCAGCCAATCGTCTCAGGCTTCCGAATTACCAAAAGCATATACAATTTTAGTCTAGAAAAATAAGTCAATTTTACAAAATTAGGCTTTTAGATCAAAAAGCACCCCCTTGAGTAGTTACAGATAATCTCACTAAACATTCATGTCAAGACAAACATGCGACCAGAGTTAGTAGATGCTGTGGTCAGCCCTTAGCTGCTGGCCAAAGACTGGTGGATGGGTGGCTGGAAGCAGCGCACGTGCTCCACAGGTGTGCTCTCCCCATCGCCCGACTTCAAGTATTTGTCCAGGATAGTGATGATCTCATCATTAAGAATCTGGAACTTTCGAATCCTCTCCACCATCTTCTTCAGTGGCTGTAACAATTACATCAGTGTTTTATTATATTTTTCCTGTTTCAAAATAGGCCTTTTCTGTTTCCTGAAGAAAAATGATTGCAAAATGTATTGACCTATAGTGTCTTAAAAAATCACTTGGAACAATGAATATATTTTCATTTTTAAATTCACTACTTTGCCATTGTGATGCTAACTAGATTTTTAAAACTTAAAATTGAACAAACTGTGTCTAGATGTGGTGGCTCACAACAAAAATCTGGGCACTGAGGATGAGGCAGTATTGGTGGAAGTTCAAGGCCAGCCTATAGTTCTAGGTCAGGTTGGGGTACAGAGTGAGACCCTGTCTCCAAAAATCAAAACAAAGAACCTCCTGTGTGCCAAAATCTGGGACTATAAAGATGGAAGACAGTATGCTTAATACAGAAAAATCAGTAAACTAGTGAAACACATGCTCCAGGCTTGTAGCCTGAGTACTGTGGAAAGGATGCCTTGACGGAAGAATAAGACAAGAACTTCAAAGCACTGCTGGTTCTGCCCACACAAGAGCTGAGCAGAGACCAGGTTTGCTGGAACAGATGTGAACAGCTACATTGGAATGAGTGGACTGAGACTAAGCAAGTTGGAATAGACCTGAGCCTTCACCAAAACCTGGGACCCTTTAATTAGGTGAAATCTCAGGCTAACTGTTGGCAATGGGCAGAAGCAAATGCAAACCTTGGGAGACTCACTCTAAGGTTAACAAGCTTGCAAATAAAGAATCCAACACAAGGTAACAAGAGCCTTAGATACAACTCTAAGAACTTCAGATAAATAGAATTGATAGATGTAAAATGAAACAGAAGAGTTTCAGTTTCAACAAATGTTTACCTCAAGACCTGAAGGAATAAAGGACTTGAAGAATGACTGAAAATATAATTCCAGCAGATTTAGTTGGAGTGAATTAGTGATCTCACGAACCTATCTGAACCACATAGCACAGAATGGAGGTGATGGAAGCTAGAAAAATCCTTGAGAGATGTCTACACCCAATCCCTCCTATCTACAGATGTTACCTTATTTAAAAAAAAAAAAAGCATATAGCAGTTGCTTACAAATATTCACTGCTAAACCTGAGTGCTTTTCCTACTTCATATTTGTTGTAGTCAGCTTTCTAGTTGCTGCACAGAAAGAACCTGAGCAAAAGGGGCTTGTGGAGGAAAGGGTTTATTTGGCTTATGGACTTGAGGGGAGACTCCATCCTGACAGGGAAAATGATGGCATAAGCAGAGGGGTGGACATCACCTCTGCCACAGCACTGCAGACAGCGGCAGGAAGGTGTGCCAAACTCTGGCAAGGGGAAGCTAGCTTATAACTCCATAAGCCCGCCCCTGACAACACAGCTTCATTGAGGTTGTAACACCCAAACTGCCATCAGCTGAGGATTGATCTATCAGAACACATTTGTTTGTGGGGGACACCTGGATCAAACCATGACAATACTCAAAAAACAACTTTTCCCCCTGTCTTTAGATACCAATGCAAATCCTAAGCATGTTTGCCTTGACTCTGCTTTCTCTGAGCTCCCCGGGCTTTTACTTACAGTGAATAAAGTTCCATTGTAGACTTTAACTCAAGGGCATGACTTTCTATTTTGTAAATACTCCCCACCCCCGCCCCAAGGTAGGGTCTCACTCTAGCCCAAGCTGACCTGGATCCTCCTACCTCTGCCTCCTGAATTCTGGTATTACAGGAGTGTGCCACCACACGGGCTACTCTTGTCTTGTTTATCATAACATCCCTGTAGCTGCTGAGTTTATTGAGGCGCTTCTGAATCTTTTGTTAAATTCTTTTCCCAATGAGATTAAGAACCTACAAAAGGAACTCTGGTTCCCTATAGCAAATTTGGCAACCCACTTTAAAGGCCCTTCCTGGATGTTGGGAGTTTTCTCTTTAGTTAAGCAAATCTGCTTTATTAAGTGACTTAACACTGAGGGCTTTTAGATAAAAGAGTAGCCTGGACTGTGTCCTGGTGGACCCAATCTAATCTGAGTAGTCTTTCTAGTTGGAAAAGAGAAAGATGCCACAGAATAGAATGTTGGAATATTAGAAAGACTTGGCCTACTTTTAGAAAGTCCCCTGTGGAAATCATGAGGAAATGCCTCGGGTCCTTTGATGAAAATGCAGTACCACTAGCATTGGTTTTGACTCAGCTGAACTATGGAGGCCTAGAAGTCAGCAATGCCACCACTGTTAAACCTGTGTGTGGTATTTGGTGTTGGGAGGAAAGAAAACTTGATACAAGGTAAGCCACGCAGAGGAGGAGAATAAGGTCTGAAATAATTGACTAGGTACTGAGAATGGGAGATGATAAAGGCTAAAGTATTTTCTAGAAATCAATTATAAAGAATTCAAAATAAGCAGGCAAAAAACCACAGATTGGGAAGCAGAACATAGCAATATGCCAATGATCAAACAATGGCGTTTCTACACAGTAAGATAGGAAATAAATCTAATTACCTTGAAAAGAGAAAGCAAGTGTAACTAGCAGTTAAGACTTCCTCCCTACCAGACTGCTTTATTTGCCTGTTACAATTTAGATTCACTTGGAATGAAAAGTTTCAGTTGCTGGAATATGTTAGGATGGATACAATTTGTCCCAAAGGAAATATAAGGTTTTGAAGACTGTCTAGCTAGTGGAAGATCTGGTCCACATACCACGTTCTTGATAATCTCATCTTTGCCGTCATGTTTCTGGACTTTGAGTAGATGGTAGCAGAAATCCAGCACAGCAAAGCGCCGCTGCTGCCCAAGCAGCACAATGATCATGCAGCCGGCCCAGTGGAGCCCATCACCAAAACACTGCCTAGAAACACAAAGCAGTCATGAACAGTCTGTCTCCAAGCCATCGCTCTACGTTACTGTCATTGCCTCACACACTTTCTCAGAATGCTGAGCAGCAAGTGATATTCCTACTTTGGGTGAATGTCCTCTGCATGCTGTTCCCTGGTTGTTAGTAGATCAGACAGGACTTCTGTGAAAAATAACTTTGGTCGAGCTATCCAGAAATGTGAACACCCAGTTTGTATTCAGTTGCTAAGGGTTCAGAGACTGAAGACTCATCCTGACTCCTCTCCTGAGCATCAAGCAAGAAGCCCACTTCAGTGTATTAAAGCAGCTCAGTGGTTGATCCCTTTCCAGAAAAACTTGGGTCATCTTTACTGGCTTTTACATTTAAGGGTACAGTTCCCACCAACCTCCCCGACCAGTTCCTCTACTTTCCCTGGAACTATCCTGTTCTAATAAAGTGTTACAGTGAGCAGAAACACACTTACTCCACAGTAAACTCATGTGTCCCCACAGGAATGCAGTAGACAAATTGCATGGCACTCCACAGCCTGTGAAACTCTACACACTCATCCACATGCATGACCCCATTGCTGGGCAGAGGCCCACGCCAGATGGAATCATCTAGAAAGGTCCGGATTCGTGTTAGGATGACTTCAAACATAGATAAGCCACAGCAGAGCCTCTCCTTGGTCAGCAAGTCTCCCTCTCTTGCGATTGCAATTTGCTAGAGAAAACAAAGTGGAATATTACAGACTGGCAGGATATTGTAGGGCTGAAACCAAAGTACTCCAGCCCCGTTTATGGCATAACAGAAAATGCTAGCGTGGCAGAAGAGAGTAATTAATTATGTCAGCAACCAATATCTATCAAGATTAAATACACCAGAGCCAAGAGGACTAAGTATAGCCATTCTTAAATCAGACCACATTGGCAATGTCCAGAGATGTTTCTGGTTGTCAACATGAAGGAGGCCTACTGGTATCGAAAGCATAGAGACCAGTAATGCCACTACCCATCTCACAATTCACAGGACAGCCCACAAAATTTTCTGGTCCAAAATAGCAATGGTGCCAAGGCTGAATAAGCCAGATCTAGTATAAGTGCTATGACCTTGCCTCTTGTCCCAAAAGAGGAAACCCACTGAAAAAGCCTTAATCATGAAGCTGTGGACAATGACAACAGGTGATGTCCTTGTTATCAGGTGAGGTGCTAGCCCTTTACATGTCATTTAAACCTTATACTTCATAGCGGACCCCTGCAGATGGAGATTCAGCAGTCTGTGACCTGACAATAATACCTCCTGGCCGCTCCCAATCCCTCTACTAGCAGCCACAGCCCACTTTACCTGTGGGGTCCCCAGCCTTTCAATCAGTGGCACAAGATGCAATGGGGCATACTTGGACTCCAGTCTCTTCATTTTGGCATCAAGTCTCTCCCCCTCTGTGGTAAAAAAAGTTTATTATATACTCTGTTTTGTAAGATGAAACAAGTTAAAGCTCCATGGGAATAAAACAGTCCTTTGGGAAAAGTACATTATAGAACTAGCTCACTTAATATTTTACGCTGAAAGATGTGCTTGTGTAATGTAACCACTTGAAGTCTCCCTTTCAGTTTGGATTAGTGTAACTCCATCACCCAACAGTCAAAACAACAAAGAGCCCACATCAGATAGAACACAGAAAAATTGATTTGTTCAATGTCCATTTTTATAACTTTAATTGCCAATTTTCATAAATGTACAGATTTTCATCATAAACCCCTCCAATTACTTTCTGTTGCCACTCCTGTACCCCTTCAATGTATATTTTCTAGAACTTACTAAATATTTTAAGTGTGATTTAAAAGAATAGTATGATTTTCTGATATACTTATCAACAGAATGGCCACCCTTGCATTTCCCCACCTTTCTGCTCCCTTTCTGTTCCCATGCTACTTTGAAACAAATCCTAGACATCATATCATTATAGCCATAAATACTGACGTTATTGAATATTAACTAGGTTAGACAGCCCCCTCTGTGATCCCTGTCTGTCACTGGACAGACACCAACATCACATCCAACACCGGCTTTTAGCTGTGGCTGCCCACAGTGTCACTGAGTGAAGGGCAGTCTGAACTCTAGTTCAGAGACTCATAGGCTCACCTTTCACATGAACTCGTGGCAAGATGTTTTGGAAAGGGGCTGCGTGCAATAGGTCACACACTTCTTCCAAAGACTAAAGCAGAAATGAGAAGGTCACATCAGTAAGGACGCCTACCTCACAGCAAAGATGAACACAAATCTGCTGGGATTCAAGTACACCTTTGCCATCTAGTATAAAACAAGCACTAAGTAGCCAGTCCATAGAATTCTCTGGAATGATGCTAAGGGTAGTAGCCTGTGGGGAGCTGCTCACTTGCGGTACCCACTGAGCCCAAGGATGGTGAGCACAATCCCTCCCACCACTACCATGTGGAAAGATGCTGAGGAAAAGAGTCAAAAGATACAGGTTCTCTTGAAGACTGGGACTCCCATGACACATAGGCCTGGCAGTTTCAAGTGAGTTTAGGGCACCCTGAAAGTCTAAAAGGATGTGGAAGACAAGACATTGCTTTAAGCAGCAGCATACTGAAAGTCTCCCTGGATGGGTCTAGAAATGTATTGCAATTTCCTTCAATATGCCGAAGTGCTTTTCTAATACATTTGACAAGCCAATTCCAAAACAAGGCGGTGCAAAGAGCCACAGACAGCATTCCCAGGAAGACAGACTAAGGTGTTAAAAGTCTCACTTGGCAGACAAAAAGCAAGAGTGACCTAGCTTTGATGGAGATTCAACACAGTATCTTGATCCCTAGTAAAGGGAAAACTTATTTTTAAAAAAGATACAGCCATTAAAAAAAAATCCAAATAACTACAATGGGGTTGGGGTAGAGCACTTGTATAGCATCCATGAGGCCCAAATTTAATGATTAGTACTGATGAAAGATTTTGGGTCCAGGGAGGGATTAATTCCATAAAGATACAGGAGATCCCAGGCCTGAGGATCCCAACTTTTGGATGCTTATCCAAGTTATCAATGAATTGGGAATATGAGGTTTATTGTAGGGAGAATTAGGATCCCGGGGGAAGGTTAACTAAAAAGCCAGAAGGAAATTCTCCTTACCCTGTTGGAAAGAGGGTAGGGATGGGGGGTGGAGAATAGAATCTCCTTCACAGAGAAATCCCCAGGGAAAATAGCCTCTGGAGAAACATATAGCACACACAGAGAAGGTAAAATATGAGATCTTTTGGTATGGGCCTCACATAAGAGATCAAAGAGATCATACATGTAGCAAAGCAAAAAAGTATCCAAGAACAAAACACATGTCGAAAGCAAGCAGGAAAATGCCCAGGCAAATTAGAAATCTGCCAGGCTGGGAAGAGGGAGAGCTTACCAGACACAAGGACCATAAAAGGCCAGGAGACAGTAAAAGGGACCAAAGGAGTTACGTGTCAGGCCCATTTATGGATTAAATAGCTAATTACAATGAGCCTCTTCATTAGACTCATATGTGAAGGAGAAACCTGATTAGATGGGGGCCAGCCCACAGATGTGCTAAGCTCAAAGAATGAAGCTGCTGCTGGGAGTGTTGCTTGCAGCCATCTTGGATGAGACAAGGTCCATTGTCCCTGGCTGGATGCCTATTTAGAAAAACTATCTTGGCCAGGCATGGTGGGTGGCCATGAACTCAGGATGCTGAGGTAGGAGGATTGCCATGACTTCAAGGCCACCCTGAGACTACATAATGAATCCAGGTCAGCCTGGGCTAGAGTAAGACCCTACCTCGAAAAACCAAAATAATAATAAAATTTTTAAAAACTTTTTTTCCTTCACACACACACACACACACACACACACACACAGATTTATATGATGTGCACATGGAAAAGCCTTACTCTGAAGCACTGGGGATCAAACCTAGGGCCTGTACATGCTAGATAAATACTCTACCACTGAATTACATCCTTGGCCCACTAGAAAAACCTTAAATCAATGAAGCACATCACATTCTAGTTTTCCAATTGTAGGGAAGAACTTTCAAGTAAACAGCAATGCAGAAGAAAAGTGCCTTATGTTTCCCTGCTATAGAGCTGGCAAGGAAAGAAGCCTGCTCTGCTCCCATGGGCTGGGCTGGGCTGTGTACTCACCAGACTTTGCTCAATGAGCAAGCAGAAGAGGACGGCGTTGCCCACCTCCCGCAGGTTCTGGAAGCACACCGTTTTTAGCTCTGCATACTCCACTATGTCCTTCAGCTGGTGGTGGAAGAACTCCAGGATGCCTGTGGCAAAAGTTAGTGTTGGGCTTTGGGGAGGCTGGAGGGAGTGCCCAGATGGGAGCGCCTGCCTGCTATTCTGACACCACCATTGTGCCTCAACACTGATTTGTTCTCTAGCTGGGCATGTTCTTCACGATCCACATGGCCCTGTGTCTTGGATCTGACACCTTTGTCAGTCAATTCCATATTGAGAGAAGGCTATAATGACAGGAAATCTTATCATCTCACAAAAATAATGGAGAGAGGCCATAGCACTATCTCTAGCAGAGGCAGACTGGGAATTTGGTGACCTCAGTATCTCTCTACAGGCATAGAAGAGACTGCATTATTAAAGGTATCTCCAAAACCAGCTAACATTACACTCAGTGGGGAAACTATACTTCTAAGTTCCATAGCAAGACCAACATCTATGTCAATGTCTGGACAGTATAACATGGTACAAGATGCAAACCAGTACTCCCTGACTTGACCCTTACACCCAATTCCAACCCAATCGATTGACAAGCCAACTCCAAAACATACATGGATGTTTGTCCCTCAGAACAAGTTTAGACACAACACACTGCCAATCAATCACTCAGTCATTCTACAGGCCAGCCCCAAATGATTGCCCTGCAAGAACCCACCTGATAGCCCTTCCTCACTAGGTACATGCGCCTACTCACTCACCACCATCAGTACCATTGTCTAATCACTTCATGGAGTGGAAACCTCACCTGGATCACCCATCAGCAAGCATTAGCAAAGCAGGGTGCTTTGAGCTGCTGGCCTGTGCACATGCTTTGTCTGGACTCAATCTGACTTCCTCTTCAACATTTCAATTCCCACCTCTAGTTATTTCCTCAACACTATTCATCTACTTTCTAACAATGAATTGAAACTGGAATCTTTTAAGCAAGAGCCACACTGATAGTTTTCATTTATGGTGGCTGAGTGGTCCCCCCACATGCCAATAAGAGCCCTTGCTTCAAGTGAGACAATGCCTGGGAGCTCAGCCACACCAACACACTGCCCATCAGGATGGTCTCTCAAGTCACTTAGCAAGAGTAGCTAGCTAGCCTTCAGGTGTCCAGCTGTGATGGTTAATTTTGATTGCAAATTGGATTGAATTCAAAAACGCCCATGGTGACAGGTAAAGCATACCTTTGTGACTATCTGGGTATAATATTTTCAGAGACAATCAGATTAAGATGACTGGATAAATGGATTCATAATATAATGGAAAAAGTTATTGGGTGGTGGTGAAAAGTTCAGAGATGGTCCCAGTAGGAGGAACTAAGGTCAATGGGGCATGTGTAACACCTTGCCCTGGACCCATCCTATATTCCCTTTCTCGGCTGCCTCTCTGCCACAAGGTAAACAGCCTCCTCTTCCACATGATCCTGCCTCAAAACAGCTTCAAAACACAACCCATGACCACGGACTGAGCCCTCTGAAACCATGAGCTAAAATTAAAATTAACCTTCCTCCCTAAAGATGAATTTCTTAGGCATTGGTCACATGACACAAAAGTAACTAATCTGCCAGTTCTCAAGAGAATACTATCAGAGATAACAGGCAGTTTTAAGTGACAAAGGTTCCTATAGCCCAGGTTAATTATGAATCAAAATACTGTTTGAGATCATCATGGACATTTACTTGGATAATTCAAGACCAGCTTGCAGCAAGCCACATGAGCTGGCTTTAAAGAACACATCCAAGGACTTGCAGCCTGTAAGCAGAACAGACACAAGCCAGGGTAGAATGTATGTTTTCTCAATGGACAGACTGTGTAGAGGGAAAGAGGACAAGAGGAAATAACAAGATACAGGGCACGGAACCTTTCATTGCTGCTGCCTTGACGGCTTCTCCCCATTAAGCCCAAGGCAGCAGTAGGAACTGGTAGTCACATCTCAGCTCTCCTTGTTGGGTGATTTTCTGCAGGGGATCTGAGATAATATTCAAAGACCTTATCACCCCTTGATACCTAACCCTTGCTGGCTGACAAGGGGTCCCTCAGCTTCCAACAGTGATTTCAAAGCAAATTCTTGCACACTTACCTGCTACCTTGTTGTAAGAAATATTTTCTTATTCTACCCTAAACAAGCAGGCTTTGGCTTGGGCATTCTTATCTCTTCTCCTCTCCTGGAGAATGCAAATCTAACTCTTCTTAGCAAATTTCAATCTTTACTGTAGTCTTAAGGGCCTGGTCTTCCCCCTCCTCTCCAGGGGTGCTTTCTTAGTGCCACTGTTGCACAGGGGCACTCCAGGTACCCTTGCTCACCAGGCGAGCCGTACTCGTGGCGGGGCAGGCGGCAGATCTTGGGCATCACCTCCATCAGCGTCTTCACATACTGCAGGATTGTGCCTTGCAGCTGCAAGAGACGCAGGCAGCGTTAGCCATCAGTGTTGGCTCTGAAAATGATTCTGTTGGCAAAACAGTCATGACCAAGACTACAAACCCATTTGGACTATGGAAAGAGAGCAATATCCACCAAGTGTCTTTAAACAGTGACTAAATTCTGTCTAAAATATAATTCCCTTGGGTTGGAGGGGGTAGTTCAGTGGCTAAAGGCACTTGCTTGCAAAGCCTGATAGCCTAGGTTCAATTCCCCAGTACCCACGTAAAGCCAAATGCACAAAGTGAAGTGTGTCTGGGATTCATTTGCAGCAGCAGTAGGCCCTAATTCACCCATACTCTCTCCCTCTGTCTCTCTCTCTCAAATAAGTCAATTAAAAATATTTAAGCCAGGGATAGTAATGCACACCATTAACCCCAGCACTTGGGAGGTAGAGGTTGGATGATCACTTGTGAGTTCGAGGCCAGCCTGGGACTACAGAGAGAGTTCAGGACAGCGTGGGCTGGAGTGAAACCCTACCTCAAAAAAAAAAAAAAAAAAAAGTATAACTCCCCCTACAGGACACAAGTGGTCTGAACTTGTGTGACAGAAGATGACATAAGAGCCTGGATCCCTATTTGTTTCATCAGCACCAAGAGTACCTGAAGTCCCAGGGAGCAGAAGCCCTCAGCCATAGGAAGGAAAGCAATGTTAACTTTCCAACTTACCAAGTCTTTGGGGATAGAATTTTTAGTTGGGGGGTACTGGCTCAGTGTGAATGAATCCTAGGGGCACAGCTATGCGAATGACCACACTCTTCTACATCCTAATTAATTTAAAATCATTATCTGTATGCTTGTCATAAATTCATCAACTTCTCAGAATTCTGTCCATCCTGGCTTTGTGGTATCAAGTCCTTGGTGGGTTGCTGCTGTAGTCCGGTGGCCACTAGTAGGCAGATCATACTCTATACTTAACAATAAAGAAGCCTGAAGGAATGACTATTCGAACAGGGAAGGGCGGGGTTGCAGTGGCTAAGTAACAGGAGACCCTGGGTTTAATCCCCAGCACCATAAAATGTAACTGAGAAAAGAATGAAGAGTCTCAAAAGTTCTTTCTCAGTGAATGGCAGAAATAAATGTCAGGAACTTAAAAAAACAAAACAATGCCCTGTATTTTTCCCTTTCAAAGATTTGGTGATTATAAGGCTTCTCTGTGGACAGTGATACAGGAACAATCTTTGACTTCAGTCTTTGACTCGTGTTATATTCTCTTGTCATCCAGAAAAAGGTACAAACTACTCACCTTTTTCATGAGTTCTACCTAGCTCCTGTTGCTGTGCCTAGCGTCTTGTTACTGTGTCACCTGAGAACCAGGGCTTCACAGCTGAGACTCTCCTACAGCTGCTGCCCTTGGTCCTGTGACCACATATGGGTCTCAGCAGATTTGTAGCTCCTTATGGTCAATATGTTCTATTCCATTTACCTCAGCACAAATGTTTCTTTGAAACCTGTGTTTTGTGAAAACTAGTATTTCACAACTGGAAAAAGAAGTCTTTGCAGAATGCCCCTCTCCCAAACAATCACCAGAAGAAATAAAAGAAAGCAGGCCAAGACAACCATCTTTCTATTAAGGCTCCTCTCTCCCACAAGCCAAGGGCCTCAGGCAAGGTCCATGCCTGCATATAAGAAGCAATACTCTCATATTTAAGACAATACTTTGATTATTAAAAACTTCTCTAGGGCTGCAATGATGACTCAGCAGTGAAAGAAAGGCGCATGCTTGAGAAACCAGATGGCCTGGGTTCGATTCCCTAGTACCCACCTAAAGCTAGAAGCACATGCACCATGAGTTTGTTTGCAGTGGTAGGAGGCCCGCCCATCCATCTCCCCCCAAATAAATTTAAAAGCTATATTAAAAAACAAAACAAGGGCTGAAGAGATGGCTTAGCGGTTACGGTGTTTGCCTGTAATGCAGAAGGACCAGAGTTCAATTCCCCAGTGCCCATATAAAGCCAGATGCACAAGAGGGCACATGTTTCTGGAGTTCATTTGCAGTAGCTGAGGCCCTGGCGTGCCCATTCTCTCTGTCCGCCTCTCTCTCTCTCTCTCTCTCTCTCTCTCTCTCTCTCTCTCTCTCTCTCTCTCATAAATGAATAAAATATTAAAAAAAAACAACAACATAAACTGATACAGCTGGGCATAGTAGCATATGCCTGGATCCCAGCACTTAAGGCTGAAGCAGGACAACTGTCATGATTTTGAGTTCAGCCTGGGCAACATACAGCTGCTTTGAATCCATAACTCAAAAAAGCAACAACAGAAATTTCTATGAATAAGCCAAAATAACTTACTTGGTTCTTTGAGTGTTTTTTTTAAGAGATAATGTTTTTCTAGGTTACTCAGGCTGATGCTTCTGCCTCAGCCTCCTGAGAAGCTGGATGTACAGGAGTGCACCACAGTGACTCTCGTCTCTTAGGAACAGTAAGAGCGATGGCAAGCACAGGAAGTACGTGAAGCCAGGTGAAATCATTCCTCTGTTAGAGGCTCACACCCAAGCAAAAGAGAAGACCACCTAGCTAGATCTAGGAAGCTCCTTCCAGGAGACTCACCAGGCTCTTGACAACCTTCAGCAGCTCCTCCATGACCACTGCAATGCCTTGGTAGCCGAGCAGCCGACAGATGACTTGAAAATGAGGTGGCCCCACAAAGTTCCGGTAGCTCCCATAAATACTAGAGTAGGCCAGGTTCAAAGCCTGCAGAACAGGAGACAAGAGTTTTCAACATGCAGGTGATATATAAAGAGGTATTCAACACACCGCCTTTCAATGAAAAGAACCAGTGACTGGCCTTATTGAATATACTGTCCTTATTGATATTGACGTTTTCAACCTGTTATGAAGAGCAAACTTGTTAAAAAAGACAAGTGCAAGGGCAGATCCTGAAGGGACAGATTCTCTGAAGCTGAGGAGAGCAGCCACTGAGAGCAGAAGGCGAGAAAGACAGAGAAAGCTTTTCATGTAGGAGGAACCTCTGAGCCTAATGGGGGGAGCAGGCTTGGAGAGCACAGAGAACCTGAATGAAAACATTTAGTGCTTGCTGCAAACTCTCCTTGTTAGAGTCATTATGTGCATGATTTTAATTCTTTAAATTTTATTGAATTTATTTTCTGGCTCATGGTCTATCTTGGTGAATGTTTCATGGCCATTTGAAAAGTGTGTATCCTGCTGTTGTGGGGTGGGGTATTCAGTCCATTAAGTTACAGATACACCTCCTGGCTGTTGCTGATTTTAGTTACTACATCTAGCAATTACTGGAAGGAGGAAAAGTCCTTGGGGATAAGTGTGGAGTGGTTCATTCTACCTTTCCTATCTTATCAGTTTTTGAAGTACTAAAGCTCTGTTTGGTATACAGATATTTGGGATTTTTCTATTTTTCTTCCCCCTTTGTGCAGTGTTGCTGGGGGGGGGTGACGTCTCTAGATATTCTCCCCCACCATGGCTCTTACAATCTCTCTGCCTCCTCTTCTGCTCAGTTCCCAGAGTCATGATGGGTTAGTCTCAAGTCTGCTTTACTGTTGAGATCTTAAGTATCTCTGGATCTTCGCCCTGGGTTGTGTTGGGTATCATTGGTGTCTGTCTCCATTGACCTTTCATGGGTTATCAGATTTGATGTGGTGATTGGTCTCCTGTTTGTTTTGTCACTTTCTTGTAGGTTTCATTTGGGTCCTGTGTGAAGGTCAGGGGTGGTTTGTCTCCTACCAAGATGTCTTCCATCATCTAATAACTTGTTGGTGGAATTGAATTGTCCCCAGCTCTCTCACTGCCATCTGGCCTGGGACCTGGGGTCATTGGGAGAGTCGTGGGGCACACGGGCTGGCGGGGAGCTGAGGCACAACTCCCTCACCTGGCCTTGCCTAGGGTCAGGGGAAAGTCAGGTCTTTATACATGCCAAGCACACACTCTACCACTAGGCTACACACTAGCTCCAACTTATGCTTTCTAACTCATTCTGCTATTCTCTGTCTTTTAAGT
>PVHP010004669.1:0-69881 GCA_004024765.1 Zapus hudsonius | reverse complement strand
CTCTCCCTCTCTCCCTCTCTCCCTCTCCCTCCCTCCCTCCTTCCTTTCCCCCTCTCTCTCTTGCTCACTCTCTCCCTCCCCCTCTGCCTCTTGCTCACTCTCATTCTCAAATAAATTTAAAAATAATAAATGCAAATTAGTATCCAACTCATAATGATCCTAGTCATATAAAAAGTTAAAACCTGCCGGGCATGGTGGCACACGCCTTTAATCCCAGCACGCGAGAGGCAGAAGTAGGAGAATTGCCGTGAGTTCAAGGCCACCCTGAGACTACATAGTGAATTCCAGTTCAGCCTGGACTAGAGCGAGACCCTACCTCGGAAAAAAAAAAAGTTAAAACCTATGAGGTGTACCTTTTATAGCATTGTGCAGTCTTTAAAGTTCTCTCCATTGTCCTTCATTCTCTGATCCTCATTGCATCTGTAGGAGTAGGATAAGAATTACATATTCATTTTCCTAATGAGAAAACAGTATTAGTGAGGCTCATTCATTTGTCCAAATTTGCAACTCCTAAGCATTGTCATTTAGGTATAGCTTGCCTTCATTCTGTTCATCTAGGATAGCACTATCCAATCAAATTTTCAGCAGTGATAGAGATGATCTGTGTCTATGCTATCCAGTGTTGTAGCCTGTAGCCACATAGAGCTATCGAATGCTTGAATGTGGCTAGACAAATGTATCTAAGGAACTGAATCTTCAAATTCATTTAATTTTGAGTAATTTAAATTGAAAACCACATATGACTGCTGGCATGGGACCATAAAGCTCTTTATCTCCTTTATTATCTGTCTTCTTTATTTATCCCCTCATTTTTTTCCTGGTTTTATTGAGACAGGGTCTGGCTTTGTAGCCCTAGCCCTGAAACTTGCTTTGTAGACCAAACTGGCTTCAAATTCACAGAAATCTGCCTGCCTCAGACTCCCAAATGCTGCTACTACAGTCACGTGTCACCATGCCTGGCCCTCCTTCCTTTTTATTAAATTTCATCAGGAGGTTTTCTCTCATTACTTACACAGTGACAAATATCCATTTCATCAAGTCAGTAATGTTGACTATCTTATGAGTCTATATTAGTTTCCCCCATTAAAGGCCTTCATTTTATATAGTAACATTCTTTTCAACAAAGTTAGAGGTCTTAGTCAGTGGTGAAACTCTTATATACAGAATCTCCCAAGGTTCCTGGTTCAGACAGAGTGTAATTTGAAGTATATATTGACATCAGAAATCCATGACCAAGATAGTCTACTACTCCAATCTTTATTATGGTCTTGGATTCTAGTGGCTGTTACAGAATCACATAGGAAACATTCTCTGGTTTGAATTGAACAATAATGACTTTTGTGAAGGTAACCATTAGCTATCCACTCTGTCAGTATTTATCATTAAATCTAAAATGGCACTGACTTAAGACACATCCTTATTTCAGAGATGTTAAAACATGAAGGAGAGGATTCATCTTAAAAGAGGTGAAATAGGGTTGGTCAGTGTGCTTGACCTCCATTTGTTCAGCCTATAACTGGGGACATCATTGATATGCAAATGTTACTGCTACTTTGCCCTGTTTTTAATTAAACCCTTATCTTCACCAAAACAGTAATTCTCCACTCCAACACCCACTCCATTTCTCTCTATACTTTAGCTGCCCCTCTATCTTATCTTGATTATGATTAATTAATAGAATTCCTGGTGTTTAGGAGCAGGCATAGAATCTTGCTCAGTAACAATTTGATCACTTTCTTTAAACACTTTCCTGTCTCCCATCAATGCAGGCCAGGATATTTTATCATCATAAGTATCATCGGGATAAGCTTAACCAATCATCTTCTAGCATACATGCAACTCTTCAGTGCTCCTTCTTAGAATCCTATATGCTGCAATTCAAATTATCCCATTAGCTATCCAAATGCACCATTTATTTTTAAATACTAAAGTGTTTACCCTTCATCTGCCTGCCCTACTTTTCTACTACATTGTCACCTCATTGACAGATTTATTCATGTGCTTTAATATCTACACTTTCCGTTATTTTAAATATATATTCCTACCTCTACATAATGGTCTCTGGCTTTGTAGTGCTTGTAACCAAACCCAGAGCCTTGAACATAATAGTCTTCTTGAACATCTTAATATATTGGTTCTTAGAGAGTAGTGTCATGCCTTCTCCATGGTACCCTCTTGAATCTTGCCTTTGCTCAAACTTGGAAATATTTAAGCACTTCTAAATCTTGCCTTAAAACTTAAGTACCATTCTAATTCTGGAAATTGAGTGTATCTTCTGAAATCTTAACAGCCTTCAAAAGAAACTGGGGCATCTACATCTATAAAAATAGAAGAATAAAATCTGCCACCTAATGGCTACCATTTCAAACACTGCTGTGTAAACTCATCAAATATAAAGGCATACTTGCATACAAAACTGAATTTCAAATTGGGAAATAGCCTTTATTTAGTATAATTGTTCTATGTGCTGTGGCAGATCTATTGATTTGAATTTCATAAAATTTATATTTGACCTTTTTGGTTTATAAACATGGCAATTTTGTTTGATATATACTATTGTAGATTTAAGACTAGCGTATATAAATGACTTTTTCTACTTTTGCTGGGTTTTGTTTGTTTGTTTGTTTGTTTGTTTTTTGCAGGGGGAATGAGGTAGGCTCTCACTCTTGCCCAGGCTCACCTTGAATTCACTATGTAGTCTCTGGCTGGCCACAAACCCACAACAGTCTTCCTACCTCAGCATCCTGAGTGCTGGGATTAAAGGCATGCACCACCATGTCTGGCCTTTGTGCCTTTGTTTTCTTTCAATTAGTTGTTTTTTTCCAACTGCATCATTTTGATGCAATCAGTATTTGCCACTTCAAGTGTTTGACCTGTTTTGAGATTTTTCATTATCCTAAAATAGTAGTGTCATTGAATACATTTACTGCACAATAAAAACCCACCATAGACCTTTACTTTTTCAGATGAAAAAAAGCAAAAGGTTACATACCTATTTTTTGTTTAGCACTGATAGAAGCCATGCTCTGTGGTGTCTTTGTTATAACATGACTTGGCTAAAGTATATGTGGAGAATAAAATTAATAAGTACCCTTTTTATATTTACCTTTTGTTCAACTGAGTATAAATTAATAAGTCCTACAAGTTGAATATTTTATTATCTTTGGCTCTTTATCTCAAAAAAAGAGATGAGAGTTATTATGTTTTATGATTACAAGTGATCAAAACATCAAGCATCACTTGGTTTAAAACTCTAGAAATCATATCATTCTTATTTCTGTCCATTTATATTTGTAATCTCTTACTCTCTCCATGTGAGACTGGTTGTATAATTTACTTTCTTGTTGCTATGACAAACTGCCTGTCCAGAAGCATGTTAAGGAAAGAAAATATTTATTTTTGTCTTCACATTTTATGGGGAAATTCATCATGGTAAGGAAAATATGGCAGGAGTGGGAACCACATTGTTATACCAGCATTGAAGAAGGGGGAAAGGGAGGAGGAGAGAGAGAGAAGGAAGAAGAGAGAAAGGGGAGAAAGGAGAAGAGGAGCTGGGCTCTCTTATCCCAAGGCCCACTCCCTGTAACAAACTTCCTCCAGCAAGGCTCCACCTCCTAAAGGTTCTACAACCTTACAGAACAGTGGCACCAGCTGGCAATTAGGAATCCAAACACATAAATCTATGGGAACATTTTATACTCAAACTACCACACAGATCAACTAGTAATTTTATGAGATAGAATCTTAAATTTTTATAGACTCGTAATTAAAACTTGAGGCCAGAAAATTTCAAAGACTTGCACTTCCTCTGTCAATTTATGTATATTGGTTGCCTGCCATGCCCTAGGTATACACGAGGTATCTTTTCTCATAACACATTCTACAGAAGAAGAGAAAGATCATTTCAGACAGTACCAGCTCCTTACAGAGATAATAAAATGGGATACTTTGGGCAAGTGAATGTTAGAAATTCTTAAGGTAGTGATGTTTTAGCTGAAACTTGAATGATAAGAAATGAGCTATTGGAAATTCTGGAAGCAGGATGTTCTGAAACAAAGGGAATGAGCCTGAGGCTGGAACTTCTTGCCATAGTCAGGTGACAGGTGTAGCTGGAGGAGAGCAGCAGGAGCAAGTGATAGAAGATGGAGTTGCAGACAGAGGCTGGGGCTAGATTGCTGAGGTAAGGGATGGCAACACTGGCCTCAATACAGTGGGACCAGTTCCTCTTGTGGGCTTTTAGCTAAGAGAGTGGCATGGTCTGGTGCAGGACTTATGTGGTGGTTTATAAAAGATCATTCCAAGGACTGTGAGTGTAGCTCAGTGGTGGAGTGCTTACCTGCATAATAAAAGATCACTCTGGCTACTGTCTGGTGAAAGACACTGGGTCAAATATATTTCTACTGTGGGAGTATTGTAGAAGGCCTCCCTCAACCTAATGTCCAACTCTTGGAAGCACCCATGGTTTTTTTTGTGTTGTACAGTGGCCCAGCAGAAAATCCTAAAGCCTTAAAAGTAGTGTGTTAATGAGGAAGATTCTGAAGAGCACCACTGCTTTAAAAGACATGGACAGTACAAGATCATTTCCACTTAAGCATAGTGATTGATGCATGCTCTGCTAAGCAGCTACTGGGAACCCAAAGACATAGAATATGACAGAGACTAAATCTGTAATTGTGTTGCCTCAACATAGAGTAGGGCTGGAAACCAAGAATTGTGATCATAGACAAATCAGTGCCAGAGACCTTCCTATATTTGTTCAAAGACATAACAGTTTGGTTTTCTTTTGGTACATTTGAAATATGTCATGAGCTTTTTGTTTATCTTTTTTTTTTTTTTTTTTTGAGACACGGCCTCATGTATCCCAGACTGATCTCAAAATTTCAAAATTCACTAAGTAGCTGAGGGTTTTCTTGAATTCCTTATCGTCCTGCCTCCACCTCTATGTCCTGGTGATTACAAGTATGTACCACCCACCATGCCTTGTCACCAGCTTTTTAAATTAAATATATTTTTAACTTAATTTTTTTTCTCTTGAACTTTTGAAGGTGAAGATTGGATTTTTTTTTAGGTAAGGAAAGTTTGGGTTTGTGTTTGTTTTTAATGACTATTTTTAAAAATATAGAAGGACTTCTGGTGGTAGTAAAAATATTAGCTGCTTTAAAAATCTGGCTATGTTGCTAGACCCACATTTGCTTTTCTGTGTTTTTGTGAATAACTGATCAAATTAGATTCGTCACTCTTGGCTTGTGGTGATTTGAAATTGAAATGGAATATATTAAAGCAGCCAGCCACACTGATTACATTGCAAGCCTCATTTAATTTCATACATTCACACATTACAGTGGAAGGCAGCTTTTTAAATGCATGATTGTGACTGTACCTTGAACAACTCCAAAGGTCACCTGTAATGGGTGCATAATTTGTTAGTGTTAGATATCTGATTTGTGGTAGGTGTTCCTCAGCCTGATTTGTACTGGTAGTAAATATGGTGCACATAAAAAGTTAAATCTGTAAGAAGTCCAGCCTGTCACATTTGGTGGTATTGTCTTATGCATTGGTCAGTAGACCACAGTAAATCACAGAATAGCTGTCATCCTTAAATGGAGAAAGTGCCAGTACGGAGACTGTAAGCAGTGAGCAATATGTGAAAGTGCCTTGGAGGTATCTTGGAATAATCTAAAGTTCTACTTTCCTGAAACTGTCTGTAAAAGGAAAATAAAATATGGAAGAAGTAGTAGCCATGAGTGAGAAGTTCTTAATATTAGTGAATTGTGGATAAGGAAGAGAGCTGGTAAAGAAGAGACTGGATTCTCATGGGAGGACTAAACCTGAATATGAGTCATTGCCTGAAGGTTTTGGCTGCTCCCAGGCTCTAAGACTCCAGCATGCCACCATGAAAGAATGCCACCTATTGTTGATCCTCTCTCTCTCTCCCTCTCCCTCTCCCCCTCTCCCTCCCCCCCTCCCTCCCTCCCCCCCCCTCTCTCTCTCTCTTCTTTTCAAGGTAGGATCTCACTTTAGCTCAGGCTGAGCTGGAACTCAATCTGTAGTTCCAAACTGGCCTTGAACGCACAGTGATCCTCCTACCTCTGCCTCCTGAGTGCTGGTACTAAAGGCATGCATCACCACACCTGGCTGTTCATCATTTTAATAATGTTACATGGATACATAATGCAGAGATCACAAACTGGAATCCCATTATAGACTGTGCAAGAAAGCTGATGTCACCAGATATAAGAAATATAAGAGCACTGAGGACCGTGACAAGCATGAAAATAAATAAATAAATAATGCTCTGAACTGGGCACATGGTGCACACCTTTAATCCCAGCACTCTAGAGGCTGAGGTGTGACAATTGCCATAAATTCAAGGCCAGCCTAAAGCTACAGATTGAGTTCCAGGTTAGCCTGGGCTGGAGTGAGACCCTGCCACACACACAAAAAAAATAAATAAATAGATAAATAAATAAATAAATAAAAAGGGAGGGCTGGAGAAATGGCTCAGCACTTGCTTGCAAAAGTCTGATGGCCCAGGTTTGATTTCCAGTGTCATATGAAGCCAGATTGATAAACTAGCACATGTCTTGAGTTCTTTTGCAGTAGCAAGAGCAAGAAGACCCTGATGCACCCATTCATTTTCTCCCTCCCTCCCTTGCAAATAAAGAAATGTTATTTTTAAACATGGGTTCTGTTTTGCTAAGCATTCTGATTTTTTTTAAAGTATAGCAAGATATATATATGGTTGGTTTTGAAATTATCTGATATTTAAGTGCTTGTTTCAAGGATTTTGTTAGTTTTACAAAAACTGAGGAAAACTGGGTGAGGACATAACAGTTCTCTTATTTGCTGGTAAGTAACTAATATGATTTAAAATAGCTAGTAAAGGTGAAGGTGTGTAAACATAGGACCAGGCAATTTCCCTTCTAGGTAATACCCTAGAAACACACCATTGTGTACCACATCATAGGACATATGTACACATTAGTATCTTGGTATTACTTAAAGTAGTCCTCTGGCTAAGCTATTAGGTAGAAAAAAATAATGCAAGAGATAATCTATGTAAATTTCATAAACAACATTAAGGCAATATCTATGTATTGTTTATTATATAAACTATAATAAAATCTTATTCAGGTAGGAAAGAAACACATGGGATTTAGGAGAGTTGTTATTTATTGGAAAGGGTTCAAGCAAATAAGGAACTAAACCAGTGACTAAATAAAAATGGCACATGGATGATCTAGTCCATTTTGGAAGGTGACTTCAGCTGGTGCATTATACCGGGATAAGAAAAGAAGCAATTGAACATTTCGATGGTATTATACTAGTCCTGGATCCTGGAGAGAAGTGGCTAGAATTCCAAATTGGGCAGATTTACTCCAGCTTGACAACACTGACATTTTGAGCTGGGCAGTTGTTTGGCATGAGGCTCTCTTGTGCGCTGTAGACTGTTGAGTAGTACTACTTAATCCTTCCCATTCCAAGACCCAACTAATATGTCCAAATGGCACAGTTGCATACCAATAACCTAGGTGATATGTGGGACAGCTCAGAGTTTGTTCTCAAATCCACTTGTAAAAGAGGAGATTAGGCAGAACTCGCATTAGTGGGTGAGTTCTAGAGGGGATGAGATTTGAGGTGATTCCAAAGACACCAGGTGTGATGATTTTAAAACAAAATAGAAAGCTTTGCTTTAATGTATTTCCTTCTAGTTGTGTTACAGTCAGCTTCTCATTGCTGGCACAAAGAACCTGAACAAAAGCAACTCATGGGAGGAATGGGTTTATTTTGGTTTATAGACTTGAGTGGAACCTCCATAATGGCAGGGAAAACTGATGGCATAAACAGAGACTGAATATCACCTCTGCCACAGCAGGCGGTATGCAGCAGCAGGAAGATATGCCAAACACTGGCAAAGGGAAGCTGCCTATAATACCCATATGCTCACCCCCAACAATACACTGCCTCCAGGAGGCTCCAATTCCCAAATTATCAACAGCTGGGGCTCAAGCATTCAGAACACATACTTTTACAGGGGACACCTAAATTAAAGCACCACAACTTGGTGTGCTTTCTACCCTGCTTCTCATTGGCAGCTAAAATTTGTGAGAGAGCTGAATGTATGTTCTTTACTTTTCTGGCTTTTAGTCCATTCAGCAACACTATTGCTCCCACTGGCTCCCCAGTGACTTTTTTTTAATTGTTGCTATCTTTCTCATCAAAAATTAGATACATGGTATGAGCAAATCTTATGATGGTACCCCCATATCCTTCCTCCCTGTCCCCAACCCACTGGGGGCCCTCCTTGGTAGGCATACTGGATCAGTCCATGGGGTAGGGGACTATGAATAGCACAACAGGTAGCCAGGTTCCCCCACTTTGTGTGTTGTTGCTGAGGGGGGCAATGTCTCTGGATATTCTCCCCCACCATGGCTCTTACAATCTTTCCACCCCCACTTCCGCTCAGCTGAGTCATGGTGGATGAGTATTAAGTCTGCTTTATTGTTGAGATCTTAGGTGTCTCTGGACTTCTGCTTTGGGTTGTGTTGGATATCATTGGTGTCTGTCTCATTGGCCTATCCTGGGTTATCTGACTTGCTGTGGTGATAGGTCTCTTGTTTATCATGCCACTTTCTATAGGTTTCACTTGGGGCCTACCTAATAGGCCCGGGGTGGTTCATCTCTTGCCAGGATGTCAGCCATCATCCTGTGGCTTGTTGGTGGAGGTGGATTGACCACAGCTCTCTCACTGCCTTCTGAAAAATACAAACAATCTCCATCGGAGGAGAATGAGATCAGTATAGGTTAAATGAGACACATATTGCTAATTTGGCAAGATTCTATTGGTTATAGTCTCTCTGTAGTTCTCTGGAAGTGGGAATTTCCCCCTTGGAATCCAAGTTTTTGGTCCTCATAAGATTTTTCCCTGAATCCCAATTCCAATTAAGGGTTTTTTGTCACTAAGTGGATCTCTTGGCCAATTTGAAAGCCGTTGATTACCCCCCTAGGTTTTGGTGCCACTATTGCACAAGTGCTCACTTCCTAACTAGCTGGTCTTTCCTATAAAGCAGTGTGTTCAGCATTCTCATGACATCAGTCTGAATTTTATATCAGTGGTCTCTGCTTTCTTCAAATATCATTGACCAATTTCCACTGGTAGCTCACATGGTGCCTACCAGCTCTACACATGCTACCATCTCCCCAGTGACTTTCTAGCTATCAGACCTACCCAGCAGAATCTAGCCAGTCTGTCTCTCTCTCTACCCCATTTGTTTTCTTATAGGTACTGGGGGTTAGAACTCAGAGCCACAAAGAAATGATGTCACCTAGAAGTCAAAGAATTAGCCCTGCAAAAAAAAAAAAAAATCCTAGGATGCCTTCTTCCTGGTAGATGGTTACTATAGAGTCACAAAGTCCACAGTGCTTAGATTCTCTGCCAATGAATTGTACCATTGATCTCAGAGTGATCATGCGGAAGGGATGTGTGATAAGGGTAGCAGCAGCTCGAGTTGTCTCTCTTACAACTAGGTCAAAAGAAGATGAGCCTTTTTTTTTTTTTGTCCATTTCCATGTCATGGCTCCTCAGGTTTGTTGGACTCCTGGTAATGCTGTAAAACTTTACCATAAATCACAGTTCCAAGGCCTCCTGAGCACAGTCTTGGAGTTAAGCCTGAGAATAACCCACATTTCCCTCAAATGCTTGCAATGTGCTGAGCATAGCAAAAGAGAAGAGGAAGCTGACATACTTGCTGCCCAAAAATATTTCCTCCTATTGTTGGAGGGAGAGTCTCATATCCCACCTGGATGAGCAGTTTCACATACACGAGTGGCTGGGACAGGATGGTGAGACCCAAGCCCAAGAGCACTGACTGGCCACATCCGCCATGATGGCACCCGAGGAAGGACAGACAGCTTTCTACCCATTCTTATTTGATCAGGAGTCTCTTATTGATCCCAGAGCTTGCTGGTTTTTTTTTTTTTTTTTTTTTTTAGGGGGACTTGTTTTGTTTTGTTTTGTTTTGTGAGCCCTGGTGATTCTCTGATCTCTGTTTTCCACAGTACTGGGGTTACAGATATGTATGGCTATACCCAGCTGTTTGTGTGTGTCCTGGAGATTGAACTCAGTCTCTAAGGCCTCCTCAAGCCCTCATACTTGCACAAGAAGTGCTTGTAACCAGTGAGCCATCTCTCAAGCCCTATTTTATGGAATTTTGAGACAGGGCCTCACTATGAAGATCAGGCTGGTCTGAAACTTGGGATCCTCCTGCCTCAGTGCTCCTGAGTGCTGGGATTACAGGTATCAAAAACTTTTGAATTACTGCACTATCCAAACTAAAGTGCCCAGCTAGATTTAACTGGTAGGTTGTCAGCTTTCAGCTTCTGATCTAATGACTCTTATCATCTCTTTAGCAACTTTGCCTTCAAATATTTATGGTTATTTCGACAATCTATATCCTGAAGTAGATTGAAGTAGAAGGTAGCATGCCAGAAAGTTTTCTAAATCAGTTTTGTACTAATAGAGACTGGTTGTGTAGCTCAGTGGTAGAGTACTTGCCTAACATACAAAAAGCACTAGGTTTGATCTTTTTTGCAACAAAAATATTCTATATTCGTGCTAAATAAATTTTGTACAAGCCCATGATAGACAGCTATATTCCTCATACTACTTTTGAAGATCATCTGGCCATTTATCTCTTACTAGTGGACCAGATGTGTGAGTGGTTATGAGGACCCAGGCTATACTTAGAGCTGATGATAGGTAAACCAGCTGGGAAAGGAAACCTGTGTGTTGACCATGTCAGAAAGATTAGATAAGAAGCTACTCTGAAAGATTGATGCTTATGATATGAGTCTTTGGAGGGAAGGACATACACAAGAGGACATTGAATTAAAAGCCCCCATAATAAGTGATGAAATATTAAGTAAAATTAAATAGCTACAGAGCTGTATTCCAACTATATTTTGAATCTCTGGAATATGTTTTATATGTCCATCAGTACATAACTTGGATGGTTACTTGGATATTTGCGATGTTTTCCCAGGGAATAAGTTGCTATATTATACTATAACTAGCACAGTTTTATAGCTACAACCTAAATGAGCTATAGTTATTTTCAGTTACTAAAATATTGTTTTCTCTTGGGATCTGATGCTAGATCACAGAGTTTGAGGCTTATTTTTCTAATAATATACTGAAACTTCTTCCAAGAATTGTAACATTTTGGATTTTTGAGACCACTGATATCCTATCACTAAGCTCTCAGAGGAGATATGTTTCATGGAAATTTTTGGCTCACTCACCCTTCTGTAACCTTGTGACAGGGACTTCCATTAACACACACTTCTGCACAACTCCTTTCTCTCCTCCCACTGCAAAACAATAAACTTGGACTTAGATGTGGTAGCACTCACCTGAAATCCTGGCCCCTGGGAGGCTGTGGCAAAAGGGTCATGAGTTCAAGGACAGACTTGGCTGCATAGTGAGGCCCTGTCTCTAAAGAGGGGGAAAGGCCAAACAGCATAATAAACAAAACAAACAAAAATAAACCTTTGGTAACTGGGGAGATGACTCAGTTAAAGTGCTTGCTTGCTTGCTTACAAAGCCTGGCAGCCCTGGGTTTAATTCCCCAGAATCCATGTAAAGCCAGATACATCTGGAGGTCTTGTGCAGCTGTAAGAGTCCCTGGTGTACCCATACAATAATCTCTCTCTTTCCCTTGCTCTCTTCCTCCTTCCCTCTCTATATATACACATATGCACATATTTAAAAAAAAACTTTGGGAGATTGATCTTTGGCTTACTTTAGTTTTATCCCTTATGTGTCCAGAGCCTTCCTGCTGTCTGCCTCCTTCCCAACATGTAAATGAACCGTCTGCTTGAGCTTTGCAACAAATAAAATGTTTTGATTATTTTACTCTTTCCAAGGTCATGTGTATTATGAAGTTTAACTTGCATTGTTTTATGTTGAAGTAATGTCAGACACAATGATATAGGCAATAAGTTGAATTTGCAATAGGGGTACCTTATTCTTGAACCTAAAATCATACATAGAAAATTGTCCTTAAGGCTAACCTAAAAAAAAGCACACTTATCTTGTTTTCCCTTCAGATAACTGGGAGTGAGTAGAGATTTCCTCTTTCCTTCCCCTTGTACCTAAGGAAGCTGGCTCCTCCTGACACAGGCAGTTTTATTTGTGCACAACCTCAAATGCCCAATTAACCCTTACCTGAGAAAAATCTCAATGCCCAACTAGTTATGACTGGCTCTCTGGAGTGGTACACAAGTATCAGTGTAGTTTAATAGTGTACAGAAACTGTTAGAAACCACTGCTCTGAAGTCTTAACTCATGTTCATGGTTGACAAAGCTTGTTCCTAGACTTAATGTTTTGAAAACATGGCCATGAGGTTCTGTAGGAAAAGAACATAGTGTTGTTTGTCATGACAAACTATAGTGCTACTACCCACTGACAGTTGTCATTTATTGATCAGTTTTGTGTCAGGCACTCTTCTGTGTCTCTGTGTATGTTATCTTTATGTTTTTACTGCATCTTTACATATATTTACTTTTCATACTTTGCTCTATTTTACTGTGTTTAACCTAAACTCTGAAATGGGTCTTACTACCATTTCACAAAGAGGAAAAGGAACCGTTAAAGAGGATGTGATCAAATCAGTAAATGAGAGGAAGCAGTTGGTAATATTGATCACATTCTAGACCATGAACAAAGGGAAATATTTTTAACAGTTTCACTGTGTACTAAGTATAATCAATTATACTAATATTTACCATTTCTGCCTAATTACAATACTGCACAATTTATGGTTATGATTATCAATACCATTAAACAGATATATTAACTTGGGGAAATTTCTTTTGATTAAAGAGCAGATTATGTCTTTATTATAAATTGGTATGTGATGAGTAGCTAATAACTATAGCTTATATTTTATTGAGTATTTGCTATATGCAAGATATCATTGTGAGTGCTTTACATTCATTTTATTTAGCCTTATGAAACCAAAACTATGAGGTCAGTGTTATATTATTAGAGGAGAGGAAACTGAGACTCAGGGGATGAACAGATTCCTCAGCAGTTAGGCACTTGCCTGCAAAGCCTAACAACCTGGGTTTGATTTCCCAGTACATAAAGCCAGATGCACAAAGTGCTGCATGCTTCTGGAGTTTGTTTGCAGTGTCTGGAGGTCCTGGTGTGTGTATTCATATTCTCTCTCTCTCCTTCTCTTCCTCTCTCTTTCCTTCTCCCTCTTCCTCTTGCCTTACCAATAAATAAATAAAATATCTGGAAGAAAAGAAGAAATGAACGAACAAACAAAAAAAACCAAGACTCAGAGTGGTTAAGTAGCTTACAGGGTACATGGCATATCCAGCCCTTCACTATTCTGTTACCACATATAATGTGCTTTGAATAAGTAGGATGTTCACATATTCTGAGCCCTTAAAACTCTTATTAATGCATAGTGTTTTCTAGTTAAAACTTTTCACATATTCTATAAAAGGTATATAATTTTTAAATTCCGTAAGATTGTTTCCTTGTTATTAATAGTTGATATTTTTGAATATGTATAATGATAATCCCAGAAAATCTCATTATATATGAACATTTCGACTTACTAGTTTTTCTATTATATGAGGCCAATTTATCGTCTCAATAAATAATAACAAGGAAATGAATACTTCCAGAGTTATCTTCATTCCATCAATTTGAGTTTCATTAACAACTGGTATATTCTGAGCTGAATGTGTTAAATACCTATAATCTTAGCACTTGGAAGGCTGAGGCAGGAGGAATATCATTTTGAATTCAAGGCTAGCTTGGACCAAATAGTGAGACCATGTCTCAAACAAAAGAACTGATGAAATCTGTATACTTAAAATAATCATTTTCTACATAAAAACTGACCCCAAACATATATGTAGAAAGGCCTGATTAATAAGAACTTCTTAATGAAGTCTTTCAGGTAAAAGATATTTGTTTCAAAAGGTTTTTCTTTAAAATAAATAAGTACTTTCTAACATGAGAGAGGCCCAAGGTTCTATCCTCATCACGAAGGGAAGAAAAGAAACAGAAGAAACTTGAACCCAAATGACTTTCTACATATTAGCACATTAATATGCTAAGAAACAGAATAGCAGATCAGATTTCAGACAGAGCCACCTTTCTCTAGTCCTGGTTCTTACCAGGTTCACAGGCTTATAGAAGGTACCCTTGAGAGACTCTCCTCTTTGTCATATCCCTATTTCAAGGGTTACATTTGGTAGAGAACCATATCATAGGCTTAATGATTAAAGCACCTCAGGTTCTTTCCCATTATAGTGTCTATCACCTCTTCAATAGATTACTGTCTTGCAAGTTTTCCAATTTTAAAGTAAAAATAAAAATTATTTTAACCATTCCTTACAGAGATGGTATAGAATCATGATTAACTTGGTAATGATTCAGTAATGCCTGTCTTTCATAGTATAGCAAAATAAGACACTGTATATGCATAAAGGATGAAGGGTTTAATTCAGCTTATAGTTCCAGGTTCATCATAGCAGGTAAGACATAGTGATAGGTGCTTGAGGCAGCTGATCACATTCAGTCCACAGTGAAGAAATAGAGCTGAGTGATGAATACTGTTGCTCAACCAGTATGTTCTCTCTCTCTCTCCCTCCCTCCCTCCCTTCCTCTCCCTCTCCCTCTCCCTCCCTCCCTCCCTCCCTCCCTCCCTGCTGATGTGATGCCAGTTTCTTGCTCCTGCTATGCATTTCCTACCATTGCTAACTTCAGCTTAAAACCATAAGCTGAAAATAAACCCTTTCCTTCCTTAAGCTGTTTCTGGTTGCTATTTTTGTCCCAACAATGTGAAAGTAACTGATACAGCCCTGCTTAGCTGGACAGACAGACATACCTTATAGCTAGGTTCTTCTCAAGATCTACTGGCTCACAGCTAATGTCCCATGATAATTCCATCCTCAAATGGAAGTATTTATATACTACTTCATATGTTTGAGTTGACTATATATGCAAAGAATTAAGCATACTAGAAAGTTCATAGTCAGTTATAGTTATTAAGGTTCAATAAAATAATTTTTATAGTAATTATAGTGATATTTTTCTTGAATTGTCATGTTTGTATATAAATCCAAAAATTCTTGAGTCATATAAATGTCATAACTGCATATTATATATGTGTGTGTGTCTTATTTTAGCTTACTGTCTAGCAAATAGTAGACCAACAAGAAGTGTTAAAATTATCTAGTTGACACCAAATAAATTTTTAGGGGTTTTCACAACATGGTATGGGATCTGTAACTTTAATTTATGAGTATTAATAAATCCTTTAAATTTTGAAAGATACTTTATGCCAGTCACACTTATTTAGGCTAATCCAGAGTAGCTCCTCATAGATTCCAGGGACAGAGGATATGGTGCTCATCTCATACACCTATCAGTCCATGGTTCTCATCCTTAGTCAAGAACCTACTGTATGCCAGACACAGTACAGGTTCTTCTCATTTAATATCAACTCTTGATGTTCATGCTATCAGGCATTATTTCTATTTCTACCTGGCAAATTCAGAAACCTTTGACATTCCCATGAGGACCGTAACAAACTTTTTTGCTTCTAAATTCTATGCTGGGATACTGTCTATACCAAATGTGCCAAATTACCACAAAAAACCACAATTACCAAAAAAACCAAAATCATCATCATTAAAATATGAGTGTCTGGGGCTGGAGAGATCACTAAGCAGTTAATGTGCTTGCCTGCAAAGCCTAATGACCCAGGTTCGATTCCCCAGTACTTAAGTAAAGCCAGATGCACAAAGTAGTGCATGTGTTTAGAGTTTGTTTGCAGTGGCTAGAGACCCTGATATACCCATTCATGTTCTCTCTCTCTCCCTCCCTCCCTCCCTGTGTCTGTCTGTCTTCTTTTTGACTCTCTGCATGAAAATAAATATAAATAAAATATTTCAAACAATTAAAAAATAAATGAGTGACTGGATTGCAGTGGTTGAACCAACCTAGTCAACCTTATCATTCCCCTCATACCAGGTTGCTATAGAGAAGAAAGAAGTCATTACCTTAAAATTCTCAATGGAGTGTATATACCCTCACTGACCAATCTGGCTGAATAGCAGACACTTTGGATTCCATGCATTCTGGATACAGAATCAGTCTATAGCATATTTGTGTACAGCATATTAACAGCTTTCCTATTATTGACAAGTGTTGACATTTTGATAAGGCAAACTTGATCAATGGATGGTCAGTGTGCTTCCTGTTTTAAGTTATTCTTCAAAGTTTCTCCTCTCCTCGTGTTCTGTTGGTTTAAATGTGGCTCCTTCTGTGGGACCTTCCTCTGGCCATTTCAATCATATACTTACTTCCTCACATACCTTTTGGTATGTTTTCCTCTATTTCTTCCCATACATCTTTCTTCCACTAGTGTGAGTCCCTTAGAGCCAGCACTAATTGCTTTTTCACCTTTGTGTTGCTAAGCACTGAGCCCAGCAGTGTCTCATGGTAGATGAGAAGTGAATGAATAGATAAAACCAATAAAGGTTTCTTAACACCCTCTCCCATATTTTAGTTCTCAGTGAGAGATCCAGGTTCTGTGGCTAAGTTCACAGTTTGGACTATATTGTAGAAATTAATATCTTTGCTTCCACAGTCTATGAGAGGGGAAGGAAAAGGTGAACAGACAGCCAAATGTCTATATTAAAAAGAACAACTTACTGATTTCAGGAAAGTGTTCGTTTTCTTCTATTTGTTTTTGTAGGTTTTTTTCCCCATTATTTCCAAAGATGAATCTATAATTCTTTATTTAAGAGTTTGCAGGTTGGAGAGATGGCTTAGTGGTTAAGGCACTTGCCTCCAGTGCCTAAGACCCCCGATTCAATTCCCCAGGACCCACATAAGCCAGACCCACAAGGTGGTGGCCCTGGCTCGCTCGCTCTCTCTCTCTCTCTCTCTCTCTCTCTCTCTCTCTCTCTCTCTCTCTCTCTCTCTCTCATCTCTATCTCTCTGCTTAAAAATGAATAAATAAAATATTTTTTAATAAAGAAGCTTCTTAAAATAACCTTTAAAAAAAGAGTTCGTAGTTTGGGGCTGGGGGTATAACTCAGTTGGTAGAGTGCTTGCCCAGGATCTACAAAGCTCTGGATTCAACCCCCAGCCATACATAAACCTACCTTGGTGATGCATATCTGTTATCATAGAACTCTGGAGGTGGAAGCAGGAAAATCAGAAATTTAAGGCCAGTCCCTACTACTTAGCAAATTTGAAGCCAGCCTGGGATATATGAAATCTTATCTCAAGGGGGAAAGAGAGTTCCCTAGGTTTTAAAAGAAATGTAGACACTGAAAAAAGTTAATCTTCAATATTTTTGCCTCAGTATTCTCACCTCTGGTTGACAATTTAAAGGAGGAATGCTTCTGAAACTGTCTCAGATAGCCTTTTTTGTTTTTGTTTTATTTTGTTTTTTTTTCAAGTTAGGGTCTCGATCTAGCCCAGGCTGACCTAGAATTTACTATGTAGTCTCAGGCTGGCCTTGAACTCATCCTATCTCTGCCTCCCAACTGCTGAGATCGGATAGCTTTTAAGATGGCAAAAGCTTTGCACTTAGTAATGTCTGAGATTTGTTTAAGTAATTTAGATAATGTTACTATATTTATTATTATAAAGTAGTTATTCCTCATATGTCTCATTTAATGAACTAACTATATATCTTACATCTTTCTTCAACTTTTTTAAAACATTTTTATTCAATATGTTGAACTTTAACCCTTGAATACTAGCCCAGGTAGCCCTGTCTGGCTATGAGCTTATATTATTTTCAGTGCCACCTAATGGAAAGTCTTTTTAAGTATTTCAGCAAACAACTGTTGTGAGATATATTCTCATTTTATAATGAGAGAAACAGGAAATATACCAGTTCTACCAACACTATACCTGACATCCAAAAGCAAGTATATTAGAGAACTCCAAGCCAGCCTTCTAACCCTATTCTCTAATATCTGTTTTATTTTGTTGCCCTTTGGGTATATCAAATCCTGTTTTTTGTTTTTTAAGTTTAGTATGAAGAATGTTTAGTGCTATAAAAATGCAGGCAAGGTCTTGACATTAGAGTTACAAACTATATTTAAAAAGGACATCAGTAGCCTGAATACATGTTCATGAGAGCATCTAGATAGCCTATGAAAGTCAGATGGCAATCATTACTTCACTCCTGTCACATTTTTTCCTAAGCAAATACACTTAGGGTGCTCTTCAGTGGTAGTGTGTATAAAGGATGGTCTCCAAAAAGAGATTGACAGCTTTAATTTGTTTGATATGTGTAATCATAGTCCACGTTAAATTCAAAATGCTTGTCCAATCAAGGATTCAATATAGAAAAGAGGCAGTAACAAGCATGCTGCACACTGTAATAAATAAATCTGTTTATTGAAAACAGTTTGTATATTTTGGAAATGATAGGGAGTGTAATTGGTAAGAAAGAAAAGGATAGAGCTTCATAAATAATAGGAAATAGAGCATATTTTTTACTGATAATACTAACTCGATTTAATAACATTTTGGTGTTGGGTTTGTGTATTCCAGAAAATAAGAAAGGTGGCTCCTTTCTTGTTATTCTAAATGTCATGGTTAATGGAGTGACCTTCTTTGGTTTTGTTTTCACTGAGAGCAGCTTTAATGGGATGGATCTGCAGTGGCAGTGAATGATATGCTCCGGCTCTTAGAGAATTTTAGCAGAGCATTCTTTCTTCCTTTTCTTCATTTAAAAAGATTAAGATTAGCAGTTTTCCACTAGAAATGTATTGTTAATATGTATGGACAATACCAGATATGCCTGGCACAGGTTATCTAGGCCCCTGTTACCATGTACTGCCTCAGGTCTTTGGGGTTGCTCAGCTCATTTGGCAAATATCCCATTTTGTCCTCTCAGAAGAATAATATTCTCAATAATTTGAACTTCAGTCACTACTATCATTTAGACCTGACCCTTGTCTCCTATTTTCAATTCCATTTTCTGTATATTCTAAAGTTTTGAGCCAGGTATGGTATCACATCAATAGTTTTCTCTGCTCAGGAGCCTGAGGCAGGAGGATCACATGGCACTAGTAGGATGATGCAAGCCTAGGCAACATAGCAAGACTCCACCACCGCCACTCCCAAAAAAATAATTAAACATGAAAAAAAAGTGAAATCTTGTATTTAGACTTAGAACAAGTCATCTCATCTTATATAAACATCTGACTATTCAGAAAGTTATAGAGTTAAGGGTATATGTAGGTCAGTAGTATGCAAGGCCTTGGGCTCAATCCTTAGGATGAAAGGGAGGGAATCTTAACTAGAAGTCTTCATTGCCAGGCATTCATAATAATAGAATACTACCTGACTCATAAAAGAGATGCTGTAAGATAGACATTGTGCCTCACACCTGTAATGCCAGCACTTGGGAGGCTGAGGCAGAAGGATCATGAGTTTGAGGCCTATGCTATAGCATTAAAACTTGTCTCAAAAAAATCCAAAAATAAACATTTTGTAGAATTGTTTGTTGTCAATATATGCTATTTTACTAACATTTTTAAATTAGTAGTAATCCTTTATTATGTTTAATCTTTCTGTTACTATAAATGAATGTCTAAGACTGGGTGGTATATAATAAATAGAGGCTTATTTTTGACTCACAATTCTGGCAATTGGGAAATCTAGAAACACAACACCAGTATGTAGTTCACGTCTGGTGAGGGCCTCGTGCTGTATGTAAATGTAGTGAAAAGGCAGAAGGGTGAATGATTACATGTGGAAGAATGAAAACATAAGAGTGACCTTATTTTATAACAACCTGCTCATGCTGTAACTTATCTAGGCCCATGACAGTGACATAAATTACTTCATGAGGGTTCTGCCCTCTAAATATATTTTAAAAATAAATAAATAACATAAAAGAGTCAAAGCACTTGCCACACAACCCTGAGTGGGTTTGGATTCTCAGACCCTACTAAAAGCCAGGAGCTGTGGTCTGCTTCTGTAATCCCAGTGTGCCTATGGTGAGAAGGGAGGTGGAAATAGAAGAATTTTTCAGAAGCTCATAAATGGAACTATGAACAATGAGATGCCCTGCCTAAAAATGAAGTGGAAGGTGAGGACTGACCCGAAAGTTGTCCTCTGACGTCCATATGTGTGCTGTGACCCACACTCACATGAACACACTCATACACTAAATAAGTGAATTTTAAAAAATATTCAAATCATAACATTCAACTTCTGTTAACTGTTGTGCTGATGTGACTAAAATTCTTGGTTCCCTGCATTTGTTCTGAATAAATTGGATTTTACTTTGTAGAAAACTGAATTACTAATAAAAGGAAAAGTGACACATTTAGTATATATTTTCAAATTAAGTTTTGAACATAAGAAATATCTGTTTCATTAGTAAACTTTTGTGTGGTTCTTTTTTCCTTTCTCCAGGTACTTGTAAGTATAGCACTTTTGAATTGGAGTTCATCATACTTTCCTCATTTATCTAATTTCATTAAACATGTATTGAACCTTTTCTCTAAGCCATATTTTGTTTTAAGAGACAAATAGATAGTATTCTAATGACGGAGAGGGAGCCTACATGTAAGACAGTTTCTTAGCTCTGCTAAGATAGCGAACACTATGTTCCACTTGCAACAAAGTTGGTGATGAAGAAAGCAAGGCAAGACCAATTTCAAGTCAAAGATGAGAAAACAGCTCCATGCACGTTAGGGAAGTACTCCTAATGACAGGATACATCCATGTAGGGAAAGGGTAAACCAAAATGTCTTGTTATTCACATTGCTAAGGATATGGGCTGGGCAGTCAGACCACAGTTGTCTGTAGGCTGGAGAATTGGAGAACCTTGTGGCTGTGCAGTCCACAAGGCTGAATACTTCAGAAGTTCCAGTCTGGCACTGAAAGCCTGGAGAACCACTTGTCTTCAGTCCATGTTGGAAGGCTGGTGAAGCTGAGTTCTAATGTCCATGAAGGATAATAGCAACAAGGTAGATGCATGCACCTGTGAGTAGCATGGGCAGCCAGGCAAAAGGCCCTGTACTCTCCTGAAGCTCCCTTATATATAGCCCACCTCCTTCCTCCATCAATCCTTCCTTGATAAGGTCTGCTCAACACATATGGCTCTTACTGATTATTAATCTGTGCAAGTTGACAACAGAACTTAACTGTAACACTATTCTACTCTGTATATTTTTTATTGCATAAAAATAGTAAATTAGTCAATTTTCCATTAATGTAACAAAATATCCGAGATACATCTACTTATAAACCGAAAAGATTTATTTTGATTCATGGGTTTGGTGTTTCAATCCATGGCTCCTTTGCTTTCGGGCCTATAGCAAATAGGACATCATGGTGAAAAGTGTGGTAGAGCAAAGCCACTTACCTCTTGACTGGGATGCAAAAAAGAAAAGGAGCTGGAGATATGTTTCAGTTGGTAGACTGCTTGCCTAGCATTCATGAAGGACACTGGAAGATCAGAAGTTCAAAGCCAGCCTGGACTATATGGTACCCTCTTTCAGAGAAAGTGAGGGAGGGCCCAGAGAAAGGACCTGAGTTCATTTACACAGCACCCATGTAAAAAGTCAAACATGAACACCCATGCCTATCTTCCCAGTGCTAAGACGAACAGAGGCAGGATTCACTGGAACACTGGTCAGTCAGCCAGATTATCTAAAAACCAACAAGCTCTATGTTCTAGCTCAAGGAAATAAGGCAGAAGAGTAATAGAGAACACCTGTTTTTTTCCTTAGCCTATGAACATGTGCATACAGGGCAAGTGCATCTGTCAAACACACACACACACACACACACACACACACACACACACACTCCATATATGTTACACTCCAAAAAGAAAAGATGGCTAAGTCCCACAATCACCTTGGAGACTTGCTCCTTTATTAACATATGAACCAACCCTAAGCTTTTTCTGTTTAAGTTTTCACCATCTCACAGCAGCACCAAATTGAGGCTAAACCTTTTAGCACATGGGCCTTTGGGGTACATTCCAGATGCATATATCAGTCTAGGAAGTCCATGATATTCTGTAACCACCTAATTTTCTTTTATGGTCATGAAAAAAGGGTCCTAGACATGCCACTTGGAAAGGGTAGACACAGGAAAATGTTGATGCATCTATTCATCCTGATCCCTCTCCATTGTGCAATGCCCCACAGTTAAGCAGGTCTCTGCTCTGGATCCTGTAAAGTCAATTCTGCCCCTCATATTTGACACACAGTACAGACTTGTCATGAAGCCAAGATGGTCATCTCTTATCTGTCTTATCGTCAAATCTACAAAAGGGGGATTGGTTTCTTTTGATGAATAAACATAACCTGTCAGAATAGAGCCAGTTTAACAGAGATAGGAGGATCGCCATATGTTCAAGGACAGCCTGGGACTACAGAGTGAATTCCAGGTCACAAAAGAAGAAATCATAGCATAGGCAAGTTATGAGCTTATTCTTTGCCTCATTGCTCAGTGTCTTCCATAGGCTATTGAATCTACCATGGTGGTGCTACCAACTCCACCCAGACAGGTAGGTATTTGAGTAACATAAGCATATATTGTCTGGTTTTGCATTTACTAATGATAATCATATAAATCATTATAAGTAAATCAGAATTATCATTACCTTAAGCTTTTAAAGGTATTTTAGAACAGGCCTCCTAACGTTTTAAAATTGTGATCCTTTTTTTTAAAAAAAAATTGTATATTTGCAAGTGGAGAGAAAAGAGACAGAGAGACAGAATGGACGTGCCAGGGCCTCTAGTCACTGCAAATGAACTCCAGATGCATGTGCCACTTTGTACATCTGGCTTTACTTAGGTACTGGGGAATTGAACCCAGGTTGTTAGGCTTTACAGATAAGCACTTTTGTTGCTGAACTCTCTCTCCAACCCTGTGATCTCTTTTTGCTCAAGAAATTTTATGTGCCCCTGGGCATATAGGTATATAAAATAGGTACACAAATAATACATTTACTGATAATAAATTGTGAAGAAATTTTACCATTTATTAAAGCAAAAGCATATTACTCACAAGTATATGACTTCATTTTTATATAAAGAATTAAATCTTGGCTGAATGTTTGATACCGCAGGACATATTTCCATAGTTGATCAGTATTTTAATTTTATAACCAATTCTGAAAATGCCACTTTGCATAAATACATAGTACAAAATGGCAAAAGTATTGTTTAGGGTCATTTTACATATTAAAAATTCTGTCCTTAACCCCAAGCCAAAATTCATTGAATAACTTTTAATGAAAGTCATCCAAAACTCAAATAGCAGTTTTTAATAAAACATTTTAAGTCTTTTTTTTATAAGTAACCTATTATGTTTTTATAAGAACAGAAAACGTCATGCAATAAAAACACTGCAGTTCATATCATACAACAGTCTTGAAAGAGACTGAGGTATTTCCAGTACTGTTTGTTGGCATTGCATGGCCTGACAGCATGTGCCGTCATGTGTGCAAATCGTATGTTCAGAATGATAGCTACAATGAAGTAGTTAAATTCAACCTGAGTGAGCATAGCCAGAAACACCTCAGATTCATTACAAATTTGATTTTGAATTAAGTTTTGGTCATTGCACTCTCAGAAATTGTTTACTGTTATCAGTTTATTTTTATAACCCTCACATTCATTTATGCAATCTCATGGAAATCACAAACCAGTTTAAGAAGCTGAGGCTTAGATAATAGAATGGTTGAATTTATTTCCTGGCCCTTAGTATCACCTCACTCTGCTAATGTGGACCAAGTTATTACTCAGGATTTTAAAGATAATTAGAGAAGAAATATCATTTTAAAAACTCTGTTATAATAAATGGTTTATTTTTAATATTTATTTATTTGCAAGCAGAGAGAGACAGAAGAGAAACAGAGAGAATGGGTACACCGGGGCCTCCAGCCACTGCAAATGAACTCCAGATACATGCACCCCATTGTGAACCCGCTGTTATGTGGGTACTGGGGGAATCGAACTCTGGTCCTTATGCCTTGCAGGAAAGCACCTTAACCACTGAGCCATCTCTCCAGACCCTGATTTACATTTTAACAGTGCTTTTATTTGAAAGTTTATTTAAGATTTGGAAGAAATTAAGGGAAATTATGAGCTAGTGTTGTGTCTACTATAAGACTTCTGGTAAATTTTCAGGCCTGTTCTCTTTTTAAAAATATTTTAAGTTCATCTGCAAGAGAGAGGATATGAATATGGGTATGTTGGGGCCACTTAACCACTGCAAACAAACTCCAGATGCAAGTACCATTTTGTTCATCAGGCTTGCTGTGGGTACTGGGGAATTGAACCTGGGCTACAGGTTTTGCAAGCAGGCAACTTTAACCACTGAGCCATCTCCTCATCCCTGGCCACTTCTTTATCTACTTTCTCCCATCTCTTTTGGCTTACTTGGTCTTGTTAGACTACCACTACATCTGGAATTTTGTTAGACATATAAAAAATCAACCAGCTGAGCCAGGTGTGGTGGTACACACCTATAATCCTGGCAATCAGTAAGCTGAGGTAGGAAGATTGAAAGCTCTGGTCTAGCCTATGCAAGACTAAAAGAAAGAAGAAAGGAAAGAAACTCCATGGTCTGGAAGAGGAGTTCATCATGTGGATCCTGAGACTCGGAATCCAGTGCCAAGGATGAAGCTGACTCGAGCTGGGCAGCCACCTGACTTTTTCTTCATCTCTCAACTCCTCATGCACATCAGCTCATTCCCTTTCTCTCTTGAGGTGAAGGGGCTTTCTCTGCTTGTCAGGTCTGCAGTGAACAGAATATGTTCATCCTGCAGTTCCCAAACCAAGACCACATACCACAAATACCCCAAACTGAACAAGGACCTTTTCCCAATTCTGAATTCCTGGCAAAGACCATCAACATTGCCTTAAATGAACTAATTGATAAGGACCTACTATGTGGACAAGAAGACCATCAGTCTGGAAATGCTTTTCTACCTACCTGACTGCCAGAGGTTTACAGGGTATTCTGCTTATTTAACCAAGGTCTAGGTAGATCCCTTTCCACTTGGTTCTGACAAGGTGAGAGAGTTTGTAAAGAGCCCTTTGTGAGAAGTCAAGGAATCTATAAAAGCCAGCATGCTTGCAGGGTGACTCCTACTTTTTCACCACGAGTTAACTTACCTGATGGTCATTACCTGCCATAGTTGACAAAACTTCCAGTTCCTCTTTTCTTTTCCTTTCCCTGTTCCATTCTGTCCTGGGGTGTCAGAGAAGAAACTTTAGACAAAGAAGCTTAAGCTTCCACCTGAAGAGGGTGTGCAAAAGAACTCAGTCATATTAAGAAATCCCCTCCACGTTTTATACCTGAGTTGTCCCCACCAACTTCAAGCTAGTTTCCATATGAAAGCAGCTCCTTCTCATCTTTGGGGTCCTTCCTTGGCTTTTGTCTGATGCATCTCTAGAAGTCTCTTCCCACTTCCTGAAGGTACCCATGGATAGAGCCTACTTGCCCTCCAGCCTCTTCCATTCACTGTTACATAGTCATTCTCCAAGAAGAAAACATCTCTATTCACAGCTGGTTTCTCTGTGACCTTCCCCCCCTCCCCAACCCCCCCATACACACAGTCAAGGAACCACTATGGAAGGCACAATCTTTCTTGGGTGATCATCTGCATTGTATTGGCCACTATCATTTTCCAAAAGCCAACCTACATGCCCAGCTTCTTTCATGACTGACCCTTCTCCTGGTAGTGTTCTCTGACAATTTTTGGAGCAAGATGTTATGAATTCAAGAGTTTGAGTAGGTTTTCTTAGACCCAGACTCTCTTGAGCAGTTCATTTCACACTGCCATTCTGGTTATCTTTTGTTCTCGTTAGTTATCCCTCCCTAAGAGTGGGTATCTCATTTGTAAAGAGTAGTCACCTCCCGGATGGTTGCATGACAGGAAAAATTCTCACTCCCAACTTATCCTGGTATTTACTGGGCACCAATGAAAAGTAGGCATTTCTAACAGAGGCACAATCATCCTGTGCAAGTACATGGAAGGCAGTAGCTGTCTACCAGAATGATTTCGTCCCCAAGGGAATGTTTGGCATGTTCCAGTGACAGTTGTCACCCTCTGTCCCACCTGCTTCTGGATGCTCAGCCACAATTTGAGGTCATAATGGGCACTCCGATCTTTCAAAAAAAAAAAAAAAAGCATCCAACAACTTGTAAAATATCCATTTTGGAAAGGGTCCCTTGAAAAGTTCTTGTAGTTCACTTAATAAGCTCTATCCTTCACAAACTCAGTGACCTCAAGAGTTCTAGATAGCCACAGTGTTCCTATCTCTTTTACAAAGCTAATAAAGGTGCTCAAATATCCTTATGGGGAAAACACATACACGCTGGAGAGATGGCTCAGTGGTTAAAGGCACTTTCTCACAAAGCCTGACAGCCTGGGTTTGATGCACCAGTACCCACATAAAGTCAGATGCGCAAGGTGATACATACATCTAGAATTCGTTTGTAGTGGCTGGAGGCCCTGGAGCTCCCTTTCATTCATTCATTCTCATTCTCTCTCTCTCTCTCTCTCTCTCTCTCTCTCTCTCTCTCTCTCTCTCTCTCTCTATATATATATATATATATATATATATATATATATACATATATATATGTATATATATGTATATATATATGTATATATATATACATATATATATAAACATCCTGAAATGAGCAAAATTGATTACTTCTAAAAAGGGACATGGGTGTGTAGCAAACTATTCTGTGGTTGATCATTTTTAAAGTCACTTTCCCCTAACCAAAACAACCACTGGTATCACCTTCTGCTTCTGTTTTTGTTTGTTTTGTTTGTTTTTATATTCCCTTCCTTATCTCCAACTGGCTTCATCCGAATGCATCATCCATTAATTCCCTCTTGCTTGTATCACAAGACATAGGCACCCACCCCTATCCTCCTGAGACATGTATGCCTCAATTCTTCCCATGCTTTTCTAAACTTGTCCTTATTCCAGCTCACATAGCAGGGATTCTGGGCTGATGGCCTGGTGTCCAGCTGTTTTCCTGGATTTGCTCCTTTCTTATCATCTGGGATTGCCTTTGTGCATCACTCATTTTGGTCCCCTTATGCCCTAGATGTTGTGTTTTGTTCACTGACTCTCTTGGGAAAAGGCAAAGAAGTGTGGTGACTTCTTGGGTTAAAAAAAAAAGTACATGGCAAATGAAGTTTGGGGATTTATTGTCTTAAATTATCCTTAATCCACCTTCAAGTATTAGATACAACTTTCTGCACAAGAAAGTGTTTTCTATCATTTGGGAAACATAGCTCCTTTGTCATCTTTTCCAGTTTTGCTATTGAGCAGTTAAGCCTTTTGGACTCCTAATCTTTAGGTGATTTTTCTTCTACCCCCGCCCCATCTTTTAGAAACTTGAAGGATTTCTTTATACCCAGTTCATGGACATTCGTGGCAGTGTGTCTTGCTTGGGGACAGTGTTCCTTCATGGTGTTATCATGGTGGGGGGTTCTTTCCATTCGGAAAGTCAAACCATCTAGTTCTGGGAAAATGTTATCTCCACCACTTTCAGTTGGGTTTTGTTCTTATGTGCTGAGGATCAGAACGAAGGCCTTATGAATGCTGAGCCAAACTCTGCCATCCAGTTAGGCTTTTTAAATTTTTATTTATTCATGCCTTGTTTGTTCATTTGTGACAGGGTCTTGTGTAACCCAGGCTGGCCTTCAGTTCTGTATTTCTTCTTTCTTTCCTCCCTCTTTTTTTTTTTCTTGATACAGGTTCTCATGAAGATGAGGCTAGTCTTGAACTTGCTATATATCCAAGGCTGGCCTTGAATGCTTTTTTCAACAGGTTTTTCTTTGTTTCGTTTTTTCAAGGTAGGCTCTAGCTGTAGCTCAGGCTAACCTGTAATTCACTATGTAGTTTAAGGATGGTCTCAAATTCACAGCAGTTCTCCTACCTCTGCCTTCCAAGTGCTGGGATTAAAGGCATGCACCACCAGGCCTGGTTCTTGACCTTGAATTCTTGTTTTCTCTGCCTAGTTAACTATTTTAACTTTCTGTGGAAAACTTTCAAAAATATAGACAATAGGGCTGGAGAGATGGCTCAGAGGTTAAGGCACTCGCCTCCAGTGCCTAAGGCCCCGGGTTCAATTCCCCAGGTCCCACATAAGCCAGACCCACAAGGTGGTGGCCTTGGTTTGCTCTCTCTCTCTCTCTCTCTCTCTCTCTCTCTCTCTCTCTCTCTCTGCTTGAAAATGAATAAATAAAATATTTAAAAAAAAAAAAATATAGACAATATACCATGATCATAATCCCGTCCCACCACCTCGTTTTCCCCCTCCCAAATATCCCCTCTACTGAATCTTCTTTCCAACTAGACTTCCTCCTATTTTTATGTCATTTGTATAGAAGATTTGCAGGGATATTTGTTCATACATTACCTCATATTCCTCTTAGATCGATTTGATGGGAAGTAGTTCTTGTTACCTTTTTATTTTCTTTTTGGTTAAATTCTAGATGTGATCCATCATTCAAATTATAAAATGGTATGTATACTCAATAGTTAACATTCGTTGAACACTAAGCATAAGACACTATACTTAGGAAAAGGTATTTTAGCTTATTTAATTCTCAACAGTCAGAGCTACTGTTATCTCTACATAACAGATGAACAACTGTAACTGACGGGTATCACAGCATATTTGAACCCCAACCCAAATAAAACAGTCTGGCTCTAGAGCACATGTTAAACTTGCACAATGCTATTGGTTTATATATTTCATGAATACCTCCAAGTAATATTCTCAAATTTTTTATAGATTCCCCTCATACTCTGTAATGGGTCATTTGTCATAATTTCACTAACATATAACTCTTTTTATTCTTTATACTCCTTACCAAAATATGTTTATCCTGTAGAGGAATGTGTGTGTGTGTTGCTGGAACTCCGTCTATAGCCCAAGTTGACCTCAGACTCATGACAGTCATCCTACCTCAACCTCCCAAGTACAGGGATTATAGGTGTGAGCCACTGTGCCTGGCTTCTTTTTGTTGTTGATGTTTTTTTTTTATTTATTTATTCTTAAAAGAGTTTTTTAAATATTTTATTTTTTTTTTGAGGTAGGGTCTCGCTCTAGCCCAGGCTGACCTGGAATTCACTATGTAGTCTCAGGGTGGCCTTGAACTCACGGCAATCCTCCTACCTCTGCCTCACAAGTGCTGGGATTAAAGACGTGCGCCACCACGCCCAGTTTATTTATTCATTTTCAAACAGAGATAAGAGGGAGAGAGAGAGCAAGTGCACCAGGGCCACCACTTTGTGGGTCTGGCTTATGTGGGTACTGGGGAATTGAACCCCGGGCCTTAGGCACTGGAGGTAAGTGCTTAACCACTGAGCCATCTCTCCAGCCCATTGATGTTATTTTTTGAAACAAGTTATTGCCCAGGCTGGCCCAGAACTCACTATATAGCCCAAGCTGGCCTTGATCTTATAGCAATCCTCCTGCCTCAGTCTCCTGGATTCTGGGATTACAGGCATGCATTGCCATACCTGGCTGTTCGATTTTTTTTTTTTTGTCCATAATGAGTTACATTGTTTAGTGGGCTAAAAATGAGTTGTTATCACCAATTCCTCGTTGCCCCCCCCCATCCCCAGTCAGCTGGATATCCTTCTCCGTGGGCCATCTGGATCAGTCTTTGTTGTAGGGGACCATGGATAGCCGAGTATTCAGCCGGGTTCTCCTGACCCAAGTGTGTTGTTATTGAGGGGTGCCATACCTCTGGATTGTCTCCCATGTCCCCCACCACAATCTTTCCACCCCCTCTTCCGCTCAGTTCCCTGAGTCGTGGTGGGTGAGTATTAAGGTTGCTTTAATGTTGTGAGCATAGGGGTTTTTGTGTCAAGAATCCTTGGTTTCTGTCTCACTGGCTTATCCTGTATTGATTGAATGGCTGTGGCTTTGGGTCCCTTGTTCATCCCATCATTCTCTGCGGGGTTCCATATGGATCCTCCATGATATGACTGTGGTGGCTCATCTCTTGACAGGATCTCAGCTTTCTGCCTGTGGTCGGTTGGCAGGGTTATATGGGCCACAGCTCTCTCGCTGCATCCTGAAAATTACAAACACAATCTACATCGGAGAGTGAGATCAGTATAGGTTAACAAATATACACCATTCTGGATTACCTAGATTCTATTTTTAGAAGCCTCCCCATCAGTCGCTAGTATAGTGCATCTTTTCTTGGTAGCCCAAGAGTATGGGATCCGATGCATATCGCCCTAATCCCCACTTCCAATCAAGGGTTCCCCCTCACTGAGTGGAATATTTGGCCAAATTTAATAGCTGTTGATTGTCTCCCCCAGGCCCAGGCTCCTCCATTGCACAAGTGCTCATTTCTTGGTTTGCTGTTCTCTCCCAGTAGGAGGTGTGGTCTGCCTACTCATGGCCACAGACTGTTTCATGCCAGTGGTCTGTTTACTCCAGCTGTCGTTGATCTGCTTCCTCTGGCAGCTTGTGTAGTGCCTTCCAGCTATTGACTTTAAATATTATTTCATTCATAAAGAACTAGTTAGAATTAAGAAAATTGCATAAAACATGATTTTCTTTGCATGAAATGAATGTAAATTGGCCACTTGCCCTAAAATAGGAATAAGGATAGCAAGGGATAAAACATACCAATGTTCTTTTCCTTTTATTAATAATTAAGAATAATTATTTGCCAATCATTAAAAACCTCAAAAGATTGCTTAGATTTTCTTTGCTATGCAGTTATCTTCATTTTAGAAAACTGTCATTGCTGGTAAACCATTTTGTCCTTAGGTGAAAATTAGACTGACCTATTCTGTTGCAGAGTGAGTCACACCAGGTTACTGAAACCTGAAATAAATATGTTCTAAGCATTGGGTAACCACTATAACCTATTTAAAGCCAAGATCCACTTACAACCTGCTGACTACTACTTTTCTACATCCCTAAGATGCAGAAGATATCCATCAATAATGTGTTGGAGTTATTAGTTCTCTGGTCAAGGAAAGACGTCAGTAAAATAGCAAGAAGTTGATTCAGTAGAATTTCTTTGGCCAAAATTATAAGTCTTCTATATGTCTGTCCTTTTTTTTCTCTAATAGATTTTTTTTAGCAAAATGCATTTTGTGATTTGATTTGATCCATGGCGTTTGAGTCCAGGTAGTTATGTTTATAATAAGGGTTCTGCTGTCTACTTTTTTCCCATCCTGAGAAATGTCAATAGACACATAACACCTGAAGGGTGCTTTTCCTTCTATTAATCAAGGGGTAGCTGCTGCCATAACCCATGAGGCCCTGCCAGTTGGCTAAGCAGGGCCATGTGACTGCAAGTGGTGCTGCCTCTGTGTTTAGGTGAAAGGGCACTTCATCAAGTATAATAAAATGCACAGACGCAGGCGAGATTATTAGGGACATTTTGCCTCTTGAGCTTGGAATGGGAAAATGACCTACACATCACTAAGATGTGCTATGGAGGAGACTTGGACCCTGCATTTTTTCTATTTCTTCCCCATACTAGGTGGTAATTTTTCTTTAGGGATTCTGTTTCTCTGTTGTATTCATTAATAGGGAAGTGGGAAGAGAATTGCAAATAAAGTCACTTTATTTTAAGTGTCTATGCCTTTTCAACTCTATACTTCTTTGTAGAACTAAGGAAAATCATTCAGGTGAACATTGTGCATTTTAATGTTAACAGATCCATTCTTATAGCATAGACAACCAGTTCACATGAAATGAGGCAGTGATGGTTTTTGAAATGAGATAACGTTTGATAGAACCTCAAGTTTCTCTCTGAACTTTGACCATACTGTGGAAGCACTAGGAGGAAGGGAGCAGTTCTGTCAAGCACAGAATTAAACACAGAAACTAAATACTAAGGGATAAGCCTGTGTTCTCTTACATGATATTTAACAGCAAGAGCAAGGAGAGGGATGTTTCTTTCTTTGTATAATGTGTAGTAGTTACAATAAACACAAGATTTCCAAATCTCAGAGGACTCTCTTGACAGTTGCTTGATAACAGCTTTTTTCATTCCATAGTTTTGACAGTTTGTGTGTGTTGCCATATCTAGTATAAACTAAAAAACATCACTGTCATTCTGTTTTCCTTTTGTATGTGGCTTTTTTTCATCTTTAGAGTAATGAAAAAGATGGGCTTTTCACTTGTAGACTAGAGTAAAGCAAGTTGTGTGGAGATTAGCATGTGCTTATAAGTTTTGAAAGATTCAAGTTGACAACAGAACACTGCTTTAAATAATTTCTTTCTCCATATTGCTGCAGTAAAAGTATTAGTGGATTGTGTAAGTTTTCTCTTAATCTTTTGATAAATAGCACATCTTAGGCATCTGTGTGGGTACCCATATTATTTATCGGTGGTTATTGAAAATCAGCAAATACAGTAAACATCTCTATCACTCCTGGCTCTGTGGTCTTTGGCAAATGGCAAGCAGCCTCTCGTGGTCCTTATGGTCAACAGGGTCTTGCCCTGCCCTACCTCATTGCTCTTCAGTCCTCAAAGATGTACCCCCCTTCTTGTTGTATCCCCCATCCCACCTGCTTCTGTCAAGTTTACAGTTAAGTTACCATACCAGTTTGATTCAGCAACAATAGGATGCTGTTGTGGTTGAAGTTGTTTACCTGTCCTTTGTTTTTCTGGAGTAACTCTAGGAACTAAATTGCATCTGTGCTATTATAGAAGCTGCTGGGTAGATGAGGAGCCTAGAGCATAAGTCAGGAGCAGAGATAGTCTTAGCATATCAGGTGCAAACTCGTAGATTCCTCAAACCCTAGAAGGGATTCCATACCTGAGAGACCTTCCCACCTCCAAGCCCTGTAACCTGTGAGTTATAGAAATCTCTGTGAGGTTATTTTGCCATCAAACCAAATTTGCTGTAGTGTAGCAAAGCTCCCAATGCCGTCATCTGGCATGTTATAGACAAATTCCAATTACTTTTCTACTTCAAGCTATTGTTAAACACTACAAGCTAGCTGACAGTAAAATTATAAATACAGGTGTTGTCACACTACACTATAATCAGAATTTTAATTTGAATTTTCATTTGTAAAGCTTTTTTAACATGAAAATGGGAATAGAATTAGTTTTATTGACAGTAAAAAGACATTTTGAAAGCTTCCTAAATCATTACCTGTATTTAGCAGGAGGAAAAATTGTATATGTCCATGTAAAAAGAAGAGTTTTATTATCACATATTTACTCATTATCATTTTATCATTGATGGTAAATAAAACGGGGAAGACATGTTTGACATATGATTGATGGAACTTACTGGGTTTTTGCTTCATCAGAACAATAGACAGACATAAATATATTTTTTGCTTTTGTTTTGTTCTGCTGTTGCTAATACAGACCTGTAGACAAAATCTACTAGCAAATTAAATACAACCTGTTGGGATATTGTATGAAATGCTAAACTTTTTATTTGGCAATTTTCTCTTCTCACACAGATTTCTTATCTATGGAGCTCCCCCCCCCACCCCCTTGCATGGTGGTTGGAGTGGGTTCCCCCTTCTCAAGTCCCTTTTTTCCCTCAAGGCATTTAGTGTCGTGTCTGCCAGATTTCAGTGATGAGCTGCGAATTGCTTTTAAAGTGGGCATTATGCCAGTTCAGCAGCACAATGGAAAACCAATCTTCCACCATTCTATTTTTGATGCTGTTATTGTAGCATTTTAGATAACTGCTGCCACAAAAAAAAAAGAAAGAAAGAAAGAAAGAAAGAAAGATGTGCTCAATTGCTACCAGTTAGTCAAGTTAAATCCAGAGTAGCATTAAAATTACTCTGAAAACTGTTTGTCAGAGGTCATGTGCTATCTGTGGCTGCTGCATAGGATGGATGTTCTGTTCAGGTGGGGGTTTTCCCTTTATTATTACTGTGACTGACCAGCTCTCTAAATAGCCCTTCACTACCTGTTTACTTATTGTCTTCACCTCCCTGTTGAAAAAATATGTCAAGCAGAAATGTTGAAAAGTTTCTGTAAAGTGCTGGAAATAGCAGGAGAATGAGTTGTTCAGGGTGCTAGAGTTTGTACAGTGTGAAAGCAAAAAAAAAAATCGAGGGAGAGCAAGAACATAATTCTCTGGTTTCTATAGCAAGATTACTGTTTTCTTCTTTTTATCTTCACTTTTCAACCACTGGGTTCACTGTTCTACTTTTTTTTTAATAGCACAGTAGAATTTATCCTCTCTCTATCTCAAATCATCCCCCCAGGCTTTGCTTGTGAATGAAAGGGACGCCTACTATGACTATAGGACAGATGGCAGCTGTATATGTTCTATTTGATATATTTTGGAGCGATTCATATTTTTAAATTCAAGGCCAACAGATGGACTATTTTGAGCATGGATTTAACAGTACCCTTCAAGCCTGCTTCATTTCCTCAGAATTTGTTCATACTTTAAAAATTACAGAAATAACCTGTAATCTGTGCTCAGAATAATTGAGTGAGGATTTATTGGCTGTGTTGCAGTAATGATTAAAAACAACTCGGATTTCTGGACTGCTTTTCTCGTAAAGAATATATATGTTCCTTTATGCTCATGTTGGAGCTGTGTATTTTTCTCGGTATGTTAATCATGTCTGTAGTATCATCAGACACTTAGACCCATGAAGGCAGGTGTTGTGTCTCATTTTGGTCCTTCTCCTATCCCCAGGGCTTAGAATGGTATTTGCCACATAAAACACTTAGTAAATAGTTGTTGAATGAAGTAATAATCCATGTTTATGTGAGTGTATCAAACTGTAACGTAGTTACTTCTCTGTAGGGGTTGCTGTCTAATTAAAGAGCTAAACCATACTCCAGAAGTATAGCAGGTGTGTTATTTTGTAACTTATTTTTATTTTTCTATTTTTAAATTCTTTTTTAGTCTTCTCCATACTCTTTGACAAATTGTACATGACACCCAGTCAGTATACGAAATATTTGCTAAATAAACAAGTAGAGAAGCCAAACACAAGATATTTGCCAATTAAGGATATGGTCATATAGCGATAGAGGTGTAGATAGATTAATTCTCCACCAGTTATTATTAAGGAAAGTCTACAAGTTCTTAGCCATATATTAATCCAAAGTTCTTCTCCAAGTATCATATTGATTTTCTGAACTTACCAGCACTTTTAGGATCTATGCTTTTCCTAATTTTGCAGTTTAAGAACATGTTGAGTTAGCATAAGCTATACAGAAAAGGTTGTGATGAGCCAGTTATGATAGCACATGCCTGTAATCGCAGAACTCAGGAGACTGTGGCAGGAGCATTGTCAAGAGGGTGAACCCAGTCTGGGCTACAAAGTCAGTTCACAATTAGCCTGGGTAGCTTAGTAAGACTCTCAAAAAACGGGAGGGAGGGCTGGAGAGATGGCTCAGCATTTAAGGCACTTGCCTCCAGTGCCTAAGGCCCCTGGTTCAATTCCCCAGGACCCACATAAGCCAGACCCACAAGGTGGTGGCCCTGGTGTGCTCTCTTTAGCGCTCTCTCTCTCTCTCTCTCTCTCTCTCTCTCTCTCTCTCTCTCTCTCTCTCTCTCTCTCTCTCTCTCTGCTTGAAAAATGAATAAATAAAATATTTAAAAAAGAGAGGGAGCTGGGGAGATGGCTCAGTGGTAAGAGCCTTGTTACACAAGTATGAGTCTCTGAGAGGCCTAGATTCATCCTAAGTTCAATTCCCCCACACTCATGTAAACAGCTGTTTGTGGTCACATACATCTGTGACCCCAGTCTTTTCGGAAGTGGAGAATTGCTGGAGCTCACAAAAAAATAAATAAGTAAATAAATAAATAAAATGCCAGCTCTAGATTCAGAGAAAGACTCCATCTCAAGGAAACATGCAGATGAGCAATGCAAGAAAAGATCCATCTGACATCCTCCTCTGGTCTGTGCATGTGGGCATATGGGATGTACACATCTGCACACATAGTGCAAATGCACGTGCAGAATAAACCTAGAAAGAAATGGATGTGATGCAGTGGTGCTGATGCAGTGACTATTTATGACAGCCCATTCATTAATACCACCTGGGTGATGCCATTGTGCTAACGTGTCAATGGGGGAAGAAGACCAATGTGATAGCAGATAGACCTCTCAGTGCAGTTTGTCTCTTCTGTGGAGTTGTGGTTTAGACATTTTTGTCTGGTCCTCTCTCTTAAAGATAGCTTCTCACATCTGCAAAATGGGACCTGGAGGCTGTTTAACAAGTTCATAGAATTCAGAGAATTCAGTCACTTAATCAAGAACTGTACAATATATGATACATACCACTTTCCTTTTAATTATTGAGTTATAAATGGGCAATAGCTTTAAATGGACTGCAACAATTTGCAAATCAACAATATTTACTTTATAATTACCTTTGAGCTAAGTATGAAAAAGTTAACATTGAGTGTTTGGCTAGCACATGGGAACCTGGTGAGGGGGCTATATGTTGAGAATTATGATAGTGGAAATGCACAGCAGTATAGGGAATCTTTTTGGTAGCTAAATATATTCACATTTAACATACAGAAATGGGGATGTTGAGCTTCTCATGGCACTTACAGACTGCCTCAAAAAAATACCTTAGTAAAAGCCCCTTTCTTTCTAAATAGTGGGTAAAAACTTTTCTGAAGTTTTACCACAAGGGTTATACATCTCTTTGAGAAGAATTTGGAATGTATAATAAAACATTTACACATTCATTTTGTCTTCTCCACTATTATTTAACTTTCATCTAAGAGCAGGCAAAAAATAATCTGAAATGATTCAGATTTTTATTAGAGCAACCAGTCAACATATATGAAGTAGAGCATTTTATTTTACATGAACTAGCAAAAACATTTTATACCCACAAAACAGATGAGAGTATTGATTCTAACATTCTATGTCAATACTAGCTGAGATTCTAAAGATTAGTAGTTGCCTGAAACAAAGATAGAAAAATCTGGATCTTTGGCCTTTTGAAAACTTTTTATTGGCTGTTTTCATACCCCATCCAATTACTTTCTGTTGTCCCCTATTTCCTCTTCCATTGAACTCCTTTTTCTTTCCAACGAGTCTCTTTTCTACTTTTTCCCCTTCTCCACCCTCCATGATTATGGCAGTTGTTTGCTGGTTGCTCAGACAAACACCCAGAAGCAGCATATGGAAAGAAAGGGATTCTTTCAGGCTTACAATTTGGAGGAGGGAAAGTTTAGCAGAGTACACCACTGGGTGTACCATCTTCACAGTAGCATTAAGGAAGTAGTATTGGGCTTGGAGCTGGGCTGTATTAAAACCTCTCCTCCAGGAAGGCTCCTCCTTCCAAAGGCCCCACATCTTTCCCAAACTGCTATCAGCTGAGGGCCAAGAATTGAAATACACATGAACCTATGGGGGTCATTTCATTGAAACTACCATAATAATGGGATGTTGATGCACCCAATATTGTATAAGACTTGTGCTGTAATAACAGTCACTGAGAGATCATGAGTGCAGCATGCACTTTGTGTCCAAATAGTTCCAAAATGCACTACACCCCATCCTCTGGCTCTTGCAGCCTTTGGCATTTTTTAAGGATAAATCATAGTGGACCATGCCTGTAAACCCATAATCCCAAAACTCAGGAGGCTGAGGCAGGAGGATTATAGTTCAAGGCTAGACTGAGCTACCTAGTAAGAGCAATAGGTTGATAAGGTTTATTTTTACATGTCTATTTATGAAGAAAATTTAGAAAAATTTTCTCTAGCTATGTGGCCTTGCAGAAAGCCTCTCGATGCGGTTTTCTCATTTATCTTATGGTTCTTCAGTTAAATTTATGGGATATTTGTTGGGATAAAGTAATAGGATGACAGCTGGAGACATGGCTCAGTGGTCAAGGCACTTACCTGCAAAGCCTAACAACCTGGTTTCAATCCCCCAGTACCCACACAAAGCCACATGCTCAAAGTAGTACATGCATCTGGAATTTGTTTGCAGTGGCTAGAGGCCCTGGCATGTCCATTCTGTCTCTGTCTGTCTCTTCTCTCTTTGCTAGCAAATAAATATTTTTTAAAGTGATAGAATCAATATCTTTTGGGATTTGTAGAGGTGGGTTTTTTTTAATTAATATCTTTATAATGAGTAAGTATATACATTGTATGAGCAACTCTTGTGAAGGTGTCTCCATTTCCCCCCCTTCTGTCCCCTACACACTGGGTCCATTGGGCTCAAGTGATTTTTCCTCCTACACCTTCTAAATAGTTGGGTCTGTATGTATGCAACACTATATCAAGCTAAAATATATATCTTTGGAACCCGCTGTACTAGAAGTTCATAAACTTTTTCTATAAAGGGTCAGATATTAAAATTTACAGCTTTCTGAACTATTTCAACTGTTCACCATTGTATTTATAGACAGAGCAGGCACAAATGGCATGGTCATGTTATAATAAACTTTTATTGACAATTGTAGCTATAGTTTGCTGATCTTTGTTATATAATGACAAAAATATGAAACGTATATATCAGGTATCGATTTACTGCTTCATATAAGTAACCTGTCATTTGAGAGTCACTCCATGTGGTCAGTTCTTGAGCATACTCTTATATAAGATGAACCCTAAATGAGCTATGTCCTAGAGAAAGCTACTTTCTTCAGCAGTTTTTAATTTGGTCTTACCAAATGTTTGCTAAATACTAAAGAGAAACTTTCTGTTCAGTTAGGCCTATATTTATCAATGGCTTCACTTAGCCACATAGTCTCAAAAGCCTGTAGGCTTTTTAACTAAGTGTTCCTTCTTTAAGACAGTTGCTTCAGAGCTTTGATGTTGATTGTGGTGATGGGATGCGAATATTAAACCAGCTCAGTAGAGTAGCTGCCACCCATTACCTCCTCTGGAGAAGCCTTGCATTTTGGGTAAGATAAAGAATTGAAAAGGGGCAGTGGCTATCTTGGTGATTGGTCAGTTAAGCTTCAAGGTATATGGTCAATTCCGATTAAATTGATGGAGAATCCTGCTTAAACTGCCACTGATCTATCCTGGAATGTAATACGCTATGGTCTTCGGATACCCAAGAGAAAAAAATAATCACACTGGTTTAATGGAAGCATCATCCCAGAGAGATCACAGTATTGCCTTATGGAATTGAAGAAGGTAAAGAAGAGTACTATCCCTGACACTCAAAAACACTAGAGTTTCAAATTTCATGTTAGGTTTTCTACTAAGATGGATTGCTTTACCATTCATTCATTCACTCATTCACATGCTGGGTACTGAATGAATGCAGGACCCTAAACATGCTAAGCAGATACTCTACCATTGAGCTATACGGAAACCCTCTGCTTTTTTTTTTTTTTTTTTTTTGATTGGTTGGTTATTTGAGACAAAGATTTACTGTGTTGCCCATATTCTTTTTTAATTCGTAATTTTCCTATCTGAGCCCCCCTCCCAAGTTCTGAGATTACAGGCACATAGACATTGCATTCAGTGCAGGCAAAAATATATCTGGCATAGCATTTGCTGCATACTTTTTCTTGGATGATAGATTTCTTGAAAAACAGTCATTTAAAAGTCTGCCTGTGAAAGCCATGTGTGGTTCTGGATACCTTTAGTCACAGTTGAGTTAGGAAGATCACTGTAAGTTCAAGGTCAGCCTGGGTAGGAGTGAGACCCTGTCTGGGAGGGGGGGTGAGGAGGGTTCTGCCTGTGACTCACATTTCTGAATACTTCAGAATTCCCTGTGTCTTAATCTTTCTATAGTGAATTAGTGAGCTCTCCCACCCCCAAAAAAGTTACCTTCCATGATAAGCCAATTAATACCTATTGATCTTTTCCCCATGGTATTCATATGTGCATTAGCTCTGTTCTCTTGGGTATAAGCTAGACTGGATGACTTCTAATAAATAAAATTCAACAAAAGCAGCTCAGTGCCACTTCCAAGATTAGGTCACAAAAGATTGTAATTTTTTTCCTTGGTATCTCCCCTTCCTCCCGTCCACCCTCTCTTTGTCTTGCTCTTTCTTTCTTTCTTTCTTTCTTTCTTTCTTTCTTTTTCTTTCTTTTTTTCTTTCTTTCTTTCTTTTTGTTTCTTTCTTTCTTCTCTCTGACTCGGTCTCTCCCCCCCCCCATCTTTCTACAGTTGAGCTCTTAAGGTAAGATAGCAGTCTGGCTGATTGCTTGATGGTAGCCTTGTGGGGAACCTTAGGCCAGAGTTGCTTCAGTAAGCCATGCTCAGCTTTCTGTCTCACAGAAATTGAGAAATAATTCAGCAAGAAATAAGTCTATGTTGCTTGTTGGCACAAGATCTTATAGCAATTTGTTATACAGCAGTAGTTTCCTAAAAAATTCCTTTAACATGCACTGTATGCCAAATGCTTATATTTCTTACATATCTTGTTTTACAGTGACATGTATATAGCAGGTAATCCCCAATTATTTGTCTTTTGATCAGTTTACACTACATATAATTACTTATTACATTTATTTTCAGAATACTTATTTGATTTGGATTTTTTTAGATTTTTATTCACAGCTTGCATATAATTATATACAATAAACCATGATAATTCCCTCTACCCCCTCTAATAGTCTCTATTTTGTTTCCTCCCATTTTGAAGGTTTTATAAAGGTAGTGTCAGACACTGTGAAGTCATGAATAATCAAGGCCATTTTGTGTCTGGAAGATTACATTGTATGCAGTCCTACCCTTCCTTTGTCTCTTACAATCTTTCCACCACCTCTTCCACAATAGACCCTGAGCCTCTGGAGGTGTGATAGAGATGACCCAGTGCTGAACACTCCACTGTCACTTCTTCTCAGCCCTATGGTGACTTTTGAGTTAACCCAGTGGTCACTGCTATCTGGAAATAGAAGCTTCTCTAGCCAAAAGTGACTGTAGTATTATTATGTGGGTATGCACATTTTGAAAAACAGTGATCTGGGGACAGGGAGGAGGGAAATGGGAATGTCGGCACAATATTTGCTCCGTTAATGTATCTAATTTTGGGCAATAAAGATAAAAATAGTTTAAAAAACAGTGATCATAAGGCAATTTGGTGGGCAAATTATATGCATTTAGCCAGACAACAGCAGGCATTACTACCGTAAGTCTCATGACCTCCTCTGCCATGGGCTTTTGACTAGGTCTTCAGAACCAGGCATGTATTCTCTTTCATGGAGCAGGCCTCCAGTCCAATTAGAAAGTGGTTGGTTTCCCCCATGACCGATGTGCCACTATTGTACTAGTAGGCTCATTTGGCCTGGCTGACCCATCTTAAGTCTTGCAAGGTCCACTGCTTTTTATTACTGTTGATGACTTCTCTCTCCCATAGGGCTGCATGCTTCCTTAGCTTTCTCCAGCTTTCTGTCAGCTGGTTATCAGGTATGATGTTTCCAGCTCATCTCCAGTTTGATTTCTCAGTGACCTGTAGCCGAAGTAGTGTGGTCTTTAGCAATAGGGTTTTACCATCTCATTCTGGTGGCAACCAGGAGCCTTGACAGTGGCCTGTAATGTTTTGGGGGCCTCAGGAACCTCCCTGGCCAACAACTCACTGGAAGGTATCCCATCCCTGACACTGAAATTTTTCTAGTAACAATTCATGGCTTCTGAGTGTGCCATTATCCAAAGAAGTAGGTTTCCATATGGCTCATTACAAACCTCTTGATATTTGATTAACCCTTCTCACATCCTTCCTTTACTCAATCCCTTCCCCTGACTCCACTTAGGTCATTGCATCCCAAGTAATTGAATCATCTGCTTACATATATCCAGTACCTTCCCCTTAAGCCTCCCCTCTCCTCCCTCCCTTATAGCCCCTTTCTAGCTTACTGACTTTTACTCCAACATGTTCTGTTGGAGTACAATCTAAACATCTGTAGCTAGGATCCTACCCTTTAATCCAGTCTGCAAGTCTGTGTCTTTTGGTTTGGGCATTGAGGCCATTGATGTTAAGGGTTATTGTTGAAGTGTGTGTATTTATTCTTGCCATTTCTTGCTTTTGTAGTTTTTCCTATTTTTCATGTACTCTCTTGTATTACCTATTATTTGAATATGGTTTTTCTCATGTGGGAGCTTTTCTTTCTCTTCAGTCTGAAAGATCCCTTCAAGTATTTTCTGAAGAGCTGGCTTTGTAGCCATATATTCTTTTAGCTGTTTGTTGTGTAAAGTCCTTCAATTATGATGGATATCTTTGCTATAGTAATCTAGATTGACAGTTGTTATCTTTTAGAAATACACCACTCCCAGCCCTTGTGGCTTTTAAGGTTTTTGTTGAGTTATCTGCTGTTATCCTGATGGGCTTGCCTTTATCAGTAACTTGATGTTTCTCTCTTACTGCTTTCAATATATTTTTCTTTGGTCTGTGTGTCCAGTAGTTTAATTATAATATGGCAAGTAGAGGTTCTTTCCTGGTTTTGTCTGTTTAGTGTTCTAAATGTTTCCTGTATCTGCCTTGGCACCACTTTCTCTATCCCACAAATAGGTGGGAAATTCTCTTCTATGATTTTATTGAAAATATTTACTATGCCCTTAGTGTGAAATTCTTCTCCTTCTACTCTACCCTGCATGCTTATGTTTGATTTCTTGATTGTGTCCCGAATGTCTTGGAATTCCCATCCATACCTTCCTATTAATTTGTCTTTCTCTTTTTTGGACTATTCTAGTTCTGCCACCCTGTCTTCCAGTTTAGATATTCTCTCCTCTCATTGATCCATTCTATAGAACCTTGTATTTGACTTACTGTGTTTTTCATTTCTAGAATTTCTGATTGGAATTTCTTTATTAATTCTGCTTCCTTACTCATATCTTGTATCGACCTCCTTATTTCCTTAATTTGGCTTCTTGTGTTCACTTTCTGGAGTTTGATTTCTTCTAACAAATTTATAATCATTCTTTTGAATTATTTGCCAGTTAGTTTCAGTAAAGGAGGTTATTTCTGATGAATTTATAATTTTTGGTGGAATTATATTGTCTTGATTTTTTTTTGTTGTTTCTTATATTACAATAGAGATTTTTGCATCTTGAGTTAATTCTTTTTTTTTTTTTTTTTTTTTGTGTGTGTGTGTGTGTGTAGGCATGCCAGGATCTCTTGCTACCGAAAAGGAATGCTCCCCTGGTTCTAAGTGGGTGGCTGGGGAATTGAACCCTGGTGGGTAGGCTTTGCAAACAAGGGCCTTCCATCACTGAACATCTCCCAGCCCCTAGCTGAGTATTTCTTGTATGCCCAGCATGGCTCACTTATCCCTCAGTGTGAGGATGATTCTGCTGTTCTGTCAATTTTCTCTGTGAGAACTGAGGCTCAGGAAGGTTCAGTGTTTTTGTGTAGGACTCCACCACAGCTGGGGACTAGCAGGACAAGGTTTTAAACTTGGCTTTGTCTGACCTCAAGGTCCTGTCCTTAATGATCAGGCTGTACTGCTACATTTTCCTGGGACATTCTGGGCAATAGAATCTGGGTTTGGAGCATATTTATAGCATAGAAAGATCTAGAAGGAGGAGGAAGTTCTAGGTCACAGCTAGAGATCTTAGAGTCTTACAGCTATGCAACCTTTGAAAGAAACCTTCTTCTGTCACAGAGATTCTTGTATCTACTCACCTGCCATAGAAAGACTGTGGTGGGGCCCCACTGTGACGTGTACCCGCTTGGCCAGTCCTTGGAACACCTACTCTGTCACCTCTCACAGCGTCACCTTCTCATCAAAGGTCCCTGATAGTGCTTCCAGCCTGGGCTCCTTCCTCCTCCTGGTCTTACTTCTCCTTCACTGTTCTGCAGACCCTTGTCTACCCACAAGCCCCAGGAGGCTTCAGGGCCATCAGGTCTTTGCTCACATCGTTTCCTGTCTCCTCTGTAGACAACCTTACTTTTTTGAATAGTGTTGAAGTGTGACTGTTAAAGATTAAAGCGACTTTTTTCTTTATTTATTTTAATTTTAATATATATATATATATTTATTGACCATAATGAGTTACATTATTTAGTGGACAAACAATGAGTTGTTATCCCCAGTTCCCCAAAGCCCGCCCTCCCCATCCCCAATCAGCTGGATATCCTCTTCCATGGGTCGTCTGGATCAGTCCTGGTGACAAGGGACCATGGATAGCCTAGTACTCAGCCCAGTTCTCCTGGCCCAAGTGTGTTGTTACAGAGGGGTGTTATGCCTCTGGATAGTCTCCCCCACCACGGCTCTCACAATCTTTCTGCCCCCTCTTCCACTCAGTTCCCTGAGTCGTGGTGGGTGAGTATTAAGGCTGCTTTAATGTTGTGCACTTAGGGGGCTTTGTGTTGAAAATTGTTGGTTTCTGTCCCCCTGGCTTATCCTGTGTTGATTGAATGGCTGTGGCTGTGGGTCCCTTGTTCATCCCGTCATTCTCTGCGAGCTCCGTATGGATCCTCCACGATATGACTGTGGTGGCTCCTTTCTTGCCACAATCTCATCTATCGGCCTACAGTCGGTTGGTAGGGTTAGATGGGCCACAGCTCTCTCGTTGCATCCTGAAAAATACAAACACAATCTCCATCGGAGTGTGAGGTCAGTATAAGTTAACAAATATACACAATTCTGGATTACCTATCTTGAGTTAATTCAATGTTTGGGTTTTCTAATTATCTGCTGTATACTTAGATGTGTAGATCAGAAGTTCTATATTTTTATAGTGGGAGCTTAAGATACCAGGTGTGGTTCTTATGTTACTCCCAGAGTAACAACAGAAGAGCCCCAATGTGTTATAGCTGCCCGCTATGCAAATTTTATAGTAGGCTGGGTGGAGCAAAATACAGTCCTAATTTCCAATTGGGCAATATATACAGATAAACAAGACTAGCAGAGTATTTATGCAAGAGTGGGGATTAAACAGGTAATCTAACAAAGTCAGAGTTCCTAAGGGCATGTGCCAATTTATACCAATAATCCTGTCAACTGGTAGGCTGAGATTCTTGGCCTGTAATGGGGTTCCAGGTTGGCCTGGGACTGAGTGAGACTCTGCCCCCAAGAAAGAAAGAAGAAAATGAGGAAAAGGCCCTATAAATTAGGAGATATCAAAAACAACTTCACTCTTAAAATCCAGCTTACTTAAGAATGGCAAAGCCAACCAAAAGTACATCAATCAACTCTAACCCATAACCTGCCCTGACATGGAAGGTACAATTAGCACTTCCAGCACAGGCCATATACCTGGCTTTGGTGTAGGTATTGCCCCACTGTAAGATGGCCCTCCTGCCTTTTGTGGTGACTTCCATCTCACCTATGCTGAGTGTGAAGCTGGTTCCCTTTTTGTTGTGCTGTGGGCTCAGCTAGGCTGGTTGGATCCATGGATCTGCTATTTAGATTGGCTGTGCTGGATGCTGTGTGGCTCTGGTCCCTTGGGGTTCCCAGTTCTCCAGAGGTTCATGGTGCTGGGGGTTGGGATAGGATAAGGTTCCTGAAGCTGTTGAGGATATGCTGGGCTGGTGGTCCCTGGTATCTTCTCCTTCAGGAGCTGCTCAATTGTTCCATGTTGTCTTCTTCAGTTTTTTTTGACTTTGTGAGGCAAATGTGAGTGGAAAATGTCTCACCATGGTTCTGCTCATGCTGGCTCAGGGCTCAGGCCAGGCCGGTGTATAGCTCTTAGCCCACCACTGGAGCCAAAATATTTTTTAAGTAAACCAAATCAGTTAATAAAAGAGGAAATGAGAGGCGAAAGGCAGAGAAGCAGGAGCGAGAGATAGAAGGGGAAGGCTGAGGATTAATGAACAAGAGGCCAAAGGGAAAGGCTGGGGAGCATTTGGATGATTTCTATAATGTTACTTTTTATCACAAAATATATAACTTTTCATCAGGGGTACATGATGCATGGTATGTATACAAGTGGAGAGGGACTCTGTGCCATCTATAAACAAATAGACCCCTCCAAGAAAAGCTGAGAGCCCTTGAAATAGCTGTAGTTGTGTTGTTCTCCAGAGTGCAGAAGAAAAGGGTAGGAAGTTGGCCTTAATGTCAGGATCTAGGAAGGCACAGTGTCTTTCTGTCCCATGTCCAGAAGGTAGCTATGGCCCGTGATGGGAAAGGTAAGGTCATTAAGGTCATAGCACAGATAGTACTTCACAAGCAACTATGGCTAACACTGTCACAAAATACTAGCATAGAGCATGAGAACAGGAGACCAGGGAAAAGGGAAGAGATCTAGAGGATTAAGGAGCCACCAAGGTTTATGAACACAGACTTGTGTTCTTAGCCTCTGTCCCCAAGAGGGCAAAGGCTTACCTGGTAATGTAACCTTTGGTCCAGGAAATGCAAAAACCATTCCCTCAGGTGCTTTTTTTTTTTTTTTTGCATATTTGCTATACCTTTGAAGGCTTTTTCTTTTCTCACCCGTATAAATGACCATTTAGACTGGACCATAGCTTTTTCATTAAGATGAAGAAAAATAAGCAGAGGCTTGACATTCAGAAATAAGAGCCCAAAAATTAGTCTAGAATTTGATTCTGAAGCCAACTTTTAATCTACATTTGCTGCAGCATTCAGAGAGAGAGAAAGAGAGAGAGAGAGAGAGAGAGAGAGAGAGAGAGAGAGAGAGGTAGATACCATATTCTCTTCTTCCCTGGCGGCCATCCTTTCCTAAGAGTTCCCAAGAAGCCCGGGCACACACCCTCACATTGTAAAATCTCCAGAGTAATTTTTCCAGATCCTGTGGATATTGCATCTTACCAAATAGTGTATTCATGAGTCTGAACTTTTTTGTGTGTACCCAGGTTTTAGAAGTATGTAAATTGAGATTAAGTCAATTAAGCCATAATTTTAGAAATGGTGTATTAACATTATGCACAGCTTCTATTGTGTATACTTTTTGGATCTTGTTATTGGACCAAGACTTGGAAAAATTTTTCATCGAGAAGAATGGCAGTGGTAAAAAATGTTACCAAAATGGATGAAGCTGTGAGATCACTGAAATTGGACATAACTGAAATTTTTGTAGTCCTGGCTCTTAGTTGGGGGAAATTTAAATTTCTCATATATTGTATTCTTAAAGTAGGAAAAACGAATTTATGTCTCACTCCTCTTTTCCCCACCAAAACTTGGGAATAGTGGTGAATGCTGGATGATATGTTACTAAACTTCTTAAAGATTCTACTTGACCTTCCCAATCCCCAGTCCTCAGCACATCTTAAGCACCAGTAACTTGGGGCTAATCATCTTTGTTTTTTGTTTTTTTTTATCAGAAGACATTGGCTAGACATTCAGGAAAAAAAGAAATTTAGAATATTTCTATTTTTCTTGTGACTTCATGTGTATTAAAAGGTAATGGGGCTGGAGAGATGGCTCAGCAGATAAGGCACTTCCCTGCAAAGCCTAATGACCAGGTTTGATTCCCCAGTACCCACGTAAAGCCAGATGTACAAAATGGCACCTGCATCTGGAGTTCATTTGCAGTGGCTGGAGGCCCTGGAGTGCTAGTATTCATTTCCATTCTCGTTCTCTCCATCCCCCTCGCCCCCGTGCAAATATATTTGTTAAAGTAACACTCATATCAAATTTTGCTGCAGTTGCTATCTACCCCATTGGCTTTGGGTAAATGACAAGTGCATGCATAGAGTCCCATAAAGCATTTTGGCAAATTTCAATGACAGTCATGGGTGAGGAGGCAAACATGTTTACTGTTAGTGCAGCAACTCAGAACTCTAGCCCTTTGGTAGCGTTGATCCTTAATAAACTTAGTTCCATTTTGGAAATCACTTGTGGAAGGTCAATATTTTGTTGCTATCTTTTCTGCCCAAATGTAGGATAAGACCATTAGAGAAAAAAAATTGCTAGTTGTTTGACATATCCAGAACAGTTCTGATAGTTAAGGTATACAGTAGTACTCTTGTATACCCCAATGATGACTCTTTCAACATTAGGGTAGGTTTTTTTTTAAAAAATTGCAGTAAAGTCATTGTAATTCATAGAACATGCTGTAATACAGAGATACACGCAAAATACAATCTGTGTACCTGATTGCAGGTAACAGAGTTAAATGTGCCAGCAATTTCAAGCACAGTTTGATATTTCCTATAATAAAATATAATGCAAAAAATTAAATATCCAGTATCAATGGACTCTAAATGGTTTTGATATTTCTTTTTGTCCTTTCCCATGAAGAGTAATTTATTTCCCTGTTTAAAGTGTGGGCAGAATGATTACTAGCGCACTGTAATGTAATTGTGTTGCATTGATAAAATAAAAATTGTCCTTTATCTGTGTCCTGATAATGTTCAATTTACAGGCTGGCTTCTCTGCCACCTCTTCAGTGCTTTGAGCATTCCAGTTCTCCTCCCTTCCTGCTCTGAGAGCGCACAGAACTGTTTGAAATCCACTGGTACAATTGTCAAATCAATTATTCATTCTCTGCAATTATGCTCGCACAAAGAACATTTTGCTGGTCTGAATGATGATTAAATTAACAGCTATTCCAGCTGCCTGATAACATCTAATAGAATATTCATAAGCCCAAAATGGAATGAATTATCTCCATTAACTTCATCATGCTCACTTAATTACATGCTTGTTATTGTATTTACACCTTGTTAGATACCACTGAAGCTGATCCAGTGGCTGGCCGGGAATTGGAAGCGTCTGTCATGGGGCAGTTGGAGCGCGTTTTGTAGGAAATGCTATTTATTTTAAATGCTCCACCTGCTGGGAGCCGAGGTTAGTCAGCAGCACTGAGATGAATTGGGAAACGGGGTGTAAAAAGAAATAATGTGCTTCTGACAGGCTCCGTGGCTTTTAAGTTGCTCTCATTCAGCCACTTCACAAAAAATTATTTTATTCCATCTCTCAGTGATGATGACATGATTGCTTTTGGGTAATCATTTACCATTCTGATTTTATTTTTTGAAGTAAATTGTCTGAAGTAATAGGTTCTTGGAATTACAGCGTGCCTTGCTTTTTTCTTAGAACTTTATTTAAGCTTGTCTTCCAACATTTAACCCGAGTCCCCTCTTTCGTTTGATCTAACTTTATTTATACAACAGTGCTTAATGATCCTGCACAATGTGTTTTTTCCCTCTCTGCACCCCCCAAAAAAAATTCTGTCCAGTATGGTTGACAGTACTTTTTATAACCTCAGCAAGGGGGCTGCATGGGCAATTTTCTTCCAACATGACAAATACAAACACCTAAAACCCAACCCCGATAGAATCACTTCATCCAGTTGAAAGGAAATTTTTGATGTCTTTCATAGTGACTCTCCACTGAAACATGGTAAGGGGCGCAATGCTCACCTTTTATTTTTTCACTATAGACATGGCATTATTTACATCACTCGCCCTGGCTCCTCCCTCCTTGCATGGTCCTCTGCTCTTTCCCAAACTTCTCCTGGCCAGCTGTTCTTGGTTGGAGGAGGGGAGCTCATACCTCTTTTTTATTTGAGTGGGAAGACTCACTGTTCACCACCACCAGGCTTCAGCAAGCCTGTGTTTATTGAACATAAACCAGACCAATGGCAAGAATTATAATCACACTTCTAAATACTTGTCAGATCATCCTAGTAGAGCACTTGAGCTAAACTATGGATATATTATTCTGTTTGATGGCTGTATTTTGGTATCAACAAAAAAGAAGGAAAAATGAAGATAATTGTTCATAAAAGGATTGGAACTGAATAGTGGACTAACAGAGAGACTTCAGCCCTCAGAAATATTTTAGCGTCTAAGATGTGCTTTCATGGGCAAGAATAGTCTTCCAGACATTGACTGGCCCATGAAAGTATTTCATGTTGCGCCTGCCTGTCATTGTGCCTTGTAATTTTTATTTCTTGTTTTTATTAAGAAATGTTTACAGATATGGGGCCCTAAATGTCTTTGTTTCTATATTATGGTTATCATTTGAGATCTTGCAGATAGTACAGTTTGCCTTGGACTCCATTATGAAAGGCAGTCAGGGGGTTGGGGATTTAGCTCAGTGGATGAGCGCTTGCCTAGCAAGCACAAGGCCCTGGGTTCGGTCCTCAGCACCACAAAAAAAAAAAAAAAAGAAAAAGAAAGGCAGTCAGGCCAGAGGCCCCAGTAGCTCTCTGCATCTGATGGCTCTACATAGCAGAGGGTACCTAGAGGCACAGTTTGCTCTCAAAATTCCTCAAGTCTCCAGCACTCCACCCCCAAAGGCAAAACTCCTTTGAGGGAGAGAGGCTATGGATTAGAAAAGGTGGGAGAACTGAAAACTGTATGGTAGGAAGCCATGCAATTAAAAAACTGACTGAAATTATTACCTGATTTCATAATTGACAGAATATTTAATTCAGATATAGTAAATTGACACACCTCTACACAGAGACAGTTATGACTGACTGTATAGCACCTGACAGAATCAATTATAACTGACTGTTGTTTGATACCTTTGCACTGAAATAAATGAAACAGACATTCAGAACAGAGACGGCTGCTGCCTGTGTGCCTAAGTCTGCCTTAATTAAAATAAAATAACCAGTAAGCGATGTTAAAATTTCTTGCCTCTTGATTTGGAGTTCAGTGTGTTCTTTGAAACCAAAAAACAATTTTATAAAGAGTAAGGCTAAAAAGGGATTTTGGTTTACTATCATAGAGCTAAAATGTATTTAAAATAGGGATAGTTTCCTTAGATGAGAAAGGATTCCATTTTTTCAGAGTATATGCATTTGATTTGGTCAGGGGACTTTTGAATAAAATCCCTAAAGGTAGGTCAGCATATAGATGATGATTTAGTTTGTCTTGCATGAGATATTTTAACTTAGGTAATTTAGAAGTTTAAAATTTTAATCAATGAAAACAAACTTAATAGTGACTTATTTTTTCTGATAAGATATTTTGAGAATAATTATTATCCAGGTTAGCTTTATGCCAGTGTCTCCTTAGGGTTTAGGGACAGATTTTTTTTGGTAATTACTGTATGATCATAAGGAATCTGAGCATGTTGAAAGGACCAGAGTAAATAAGCATTGGATACCTGTTCCTCAAAGGATAGTCTCAGGAAAAATAGAAAAAAGAGATGTACTGTGCTTGCAGGGGATCCTTCAGGCCTTCAGAATATGCAAGCATGGACTTCTCTCGCTTGAAGAAGTTGAGTATGTGGTGCTTGTGGTCAAGATAGCAACTGTCACTACCAGTGGCTTCTGCATGACATAGGGTGAATGCGGTGCAATAGCTGAAGCTGTCTGCCTTTTGCCTAGTGGCCTCTTGGAATTTCTTAGCAGGGTTGTCCTTAAGTGCTGACTACAGCTCCTATAGTTACAGCATCTTTACTAGTAAGCTGCTTCCCAAAAGCAAAGCAGAGGAGGAAGGGATTGCCTTAATGGCCATGTATATTGGCTATTGCCATTAACATCTGTATTTTCTTTTGAGTTCTAAAGTGCTTGGTGTAATATTGAGAGAAACAGGGTAAATGTTTAATGTGAAGTCTAATGCGGGTGGCCCCAGGGCCCAAAGGAGGGAGGCCCATGAAGGAGTGACCTCCCAGCCCCTACCCTGATGTGGCCTGTGACAACTAGTCCAGTTTTGTTTCCTAGAAGACCTTCTATGACGTATTGATTAAATTCTCATTGAGGAAGCAAGTGGGAGCTTTTATCTGCATCTCTAACTGCCGAGGAACAGCGCCTGGGCCGTATTGACCAGCTGTGGGATATGCTGGCGGTCACAGTTGTCTTTTACAAAGAAGAGCACCAAGTGATGCTGGTTGTCATTCTAACTCTGCTGTGTGGCAGCGTAAATAGTCCCCTTTCTAACCAACCTGGTGGGAAAAGTCAATATCCCATCAGCAGAGGAGGTAAACACATCAGGAGCTATGTCCTCTCTCTTCCTCCCCTGCTCTGTATTACCACAGCTCCTTAAATGAGCTCTCCCCAGTCATCAGATGCATTTGTGTCATTCACATTCACAGGGTTGCCAGCCTGTGGCTCTGGCCTGCCAGGAGGCAGCCACACTGGTTGGGGCCTTTGTTGTATATTACCAGACTCCCATAATTAGTACTTTCAAATTATCTTTCTATAGTCGGCTAACTGATGTGTTTCTTCTCCCCTCCACCCCTCTTTTTCCACCTCTTTTGGGCATTTAAATTCTCTAAAAAAAAAATCCTTGCGGTTGTTTTTGGAGAGGCATTGATGTCACTTAGAAAAGGTTGTGAATAAATGTGAATGTGTAGCTAAGGAACAAAAACCTTGAGTTTTGAGTTTTCGTTTCCCGGGGTTTAGTGGGCTTTAGTGTTGTTATTTCAGCTGGGTTTTGCTTTCTGTGATTGACTCCCCGGCTGTTTACTTCCTGATCCTTTCCTATTCCAAGGTACTGGGCAGCCTCACTCCCCCCAGGCACCTTGGCACAGGCAGCATCCGGGGCCCTTACCTCAGGAATAGCTAATTTCTGAGGCTTGTCTTTCTCTATCAGGGAGCAATGGAATGGAGTGGGACACTAAACCTCTCTGCAAATAAGAGTTCTGACTACCTGGGTGTCCATGTCTGCATCTCTGAGGACCTGTTGTGTGTCCTTGAATAAGTGACTGAAGCGCTTAGTTTCCTCAGCCATAAATGAGGATTTTAAGGGTGGAAAAGTCCTCTCCAAATACCTCATAGTGTTCCAGAGCAGCTTTAAACAAAGGTGGCATCATCTGAACCACTGGGGCAGGGTGGCTTCCCTAGATCAGACCTAAGCCTAGCAGCCCTACTGTTCCTTTAAAAGAGTCAAGTGCAGAAGTAGCAGGCACCATTGGGGGGGGGGATCTTTCCTCTGGCTGGCAGAACCATTTTCAGAGCAGGAAGGCCAGAAATGAGTGGGTAAAAGGAGTTGGGCACACAGACCAGGGCACAGTGGGCCCTGTGTTCACACCGTGTGGACAAAAAGAAAGCTTGGCAATGGACAAATGCACTCCATGCAGCTCTCCTCACTCCTTTCAGCAACTGTTTTATTTAGTAGAGAGAGGCAGATGGGGGATTAGAAGGAACTGAGGCCGCCAGCTGACCTGGGCAGTGTAAACTCGGAGGCACTAGGGAGCACAGTTCCTTTCTACATATAGATTTCACATACAGTGCATACTTGTGCTCAACAGTGCATTGGAAGTGGTATCTGTGAGTGATATTCACCTTATCTCCTACATATAGAGGTGGCCCGGCCCATGCACTCAGGCAGTTAGTTGCTGAGAAGGGACAGAGTGTCAAGGAAAAGGAAAATAGACTTTTATAGAGGAATAACTCTATAACTGGGGTAACAGTGGCCTTGGACTGGCCCTAGATGTAGAGCACAGACAAGTCCATTAGGACATCAGAGATGTGAAGCTACACTCCCTTCTTTAGTGCTGGAGAGGAATAATAGAATGTCTTTTAAAAACTATCTCTAGGACTTCTAATCCCTTTCTTTTATTTCACTTTAGATAAATTGAAGAAGCAGTTTTTCACCCCCAAAGTTCTTCAGGACTACAGAAAAATCAAGAACATAGCAGAGCAGTTTTTGTCACAGAGTGGCTACTCTGAAGTGAACCTCAGCAAGCTCTTCGCTGATTGTGCTGTGAAGTCCTAAGGAACCCAGGAGCAAATGGAGGAGACCAGCACCCATCCCAGCTTCCGAGAGCCTCCCCTCTGACCCTAAGAGCTTCCAAAATCTTGCTTCTCCTTTGGTGCCTACATCTCATGTTCTTTAGATGAAGACTGAGGTGGAGGTGCAAAAATATTGAATCTACCAACCAGTCTTCATAACACAGTGCTCCACTGAGACCTTCCCCAAGTACATGAAGATCTAGCATCTTGGTGACTGGGTTTCTATAGGACAGAAATTGCTTATAACTGAGGATGGCCAGAAAGTTAAGTGACCCTGAGCTTTTTTTTTTTTTTATGGGAGAGGTGCCCCCAAATAGAGGGCCTTGGAGCCTGCTGAGAATGCAGAACATTTGCCTTCTCACATGCCAATTAAACCTACTCTGAATCCAAATACTTCCTTAGCCACTTGCTTCAAGACTGGCTGTCCTTTTCTGTCTTGTTTCTCATGAAGGTGGTAAAGGAGAACATTTAGAAATCTTACACTTACTAAGTATATTAAACAGAGCAAGTTTCCTAATTGAATTGTTCCAAAGTTGAAAACACAATTGAACAGGTTTTTATACTCATATTTCTTTTTCCCCCTTATATAGAAAGTTCAGATAAAGGTTTATATAACAGGAAAGCATATTTAAAATACTTTGTCCTAACATTTCATAAAATGTTTAGAGACTGGGATAAGAATCAGTGGATCACTATGTAGTATTCAGAAGAATGGAGGTGGCTAATTGGCCCTGGTGCTTGCTATTTTTTATCATTTCTTCAGAATGGTAAACTCTTTGCAACAGTAAAAATGTAGTATACTAGTCTTTCTTTACAGATTGGGAAGATTTTACTAACAAGATATATTTCCCCTCATGAAACTGTGCTGTTTTTAAAACAAGCATTTCTCTGTTTTTATTTTTATAAAGGAAAGGTATGTTGTGCTTTGTACTTAAGAATAAAGTCTTTGAAAGGGAAACCAGTTGTAGTGATTTCTTATCTGATGCAAGAAGTAAAAGCTCCACTGAAGGCCATTACTTTCCCAAACCCCAGCCCACTTCTTTTCATCACCATCTGGATCAGAACCCAGTTCACAAATGCTCCACAATATGATTGAATATGCTAAGTAGCACTGAGGAGAATTTCTTTGGACTTTGGGTCCTTCAAGATACTAGGATGGGGTGGGGGGTGGAGATGGTTCAGCAGTTAAGGTGCTTGCCTGCAAAGTCTAACAACCCAGATTCCATTCCCCAGTACCCATGTAACACCAGATGTTCAAAGTGGCACACATGCATCTGGAGTTCATTTGCAATGGCTAAAGGCCCTGGTACACCCGTATTTTCTCTTCTCTCTCCCTATCTCTCTTTCCCTCTTCTCTCTTTCTCTCCCTCCTCTCTCTCTCTCTCTCTCTCTCTCTCTCTCTCTCTCTCTCTCTCTCTCTCTCTCTCCTCTTGCAAATAAATAAATAATTTTTAAAAGATATTAGGGTGGGGAAGACTGGATTTTGAACTCTATAATAGCACATGCACAAGGCCCTGGGTTGATTGGAGATGCAAAAGCCTAAGCCAAGAGAGAGCCCTGTGGTGTCACATTTTTAAGAACAGAACTGATGTCCCTTAGCAGAGAGGCACCCCACATAGAGATTCCCCCTAGGGAAGAAATACTTGTTAAGAGTAGAAATGAAACCTCCCTTTGTCTGGCTTTGCCTTCTCTTTTCTCCTTCTCTAACCCTTACCCTGTCCTCTTTTCTCCTCTCTTCTTACACTTACGTTCAAAGTAGAAACAATCTAGGTTTTGGTCCTAACAGTTAATTGGTAGTAAAAAAGTGGCAACCAGGAACAAGTTGGCACAGGCAAGTTGCTTCAGAAAACTAAGGGACTGATGTCTTATCTCTCCTCTGTTCAGCTCTTCTAATGACTATATAAAGATCCTAGAGACAGTTCTCCAATGTGTTCTGAAACTCATGCCTCTACTTGGCTTTCTGAAGGGAAGGCATATTTTCCTTGAGTTCTGGATGCCATGATTACATTCAGTATAATAGAATTATCCTGAACTTGATCACCAAGAAATTGAGAAAGACTCAAATAATATGTCACTAGTTTGTTTCTTGTCTCTGCCTCATGATTGTAATCACCACAAAAGTGGGGACCATTTCTATAGAAGGTCTATAGAAAATCGGACATTTTAGCTGGGTATGGTAGTACTTGCCTAGAAACCCATCATTCAGGAAGTAGAGGCAGTATGATTGCTACAAGTTCGATATTAGTTATTCTATATAGTGAGTTCTAGGCCAACCACAGATTGTCTCAAAAAAAGGAGAGAGAGAAGAAAGACATTTTGAAGTTGTTGGGATTTTCTTACTAGGATCTATTATAGCAGTCACCTTATGATTCAAGAATTTTAAGGGATGTTGAAACTGTTACTTTACAAATTAAAAGGATACTGTTGGAAGTTTGGATATCGCCTACTCACTTTTCTCAGGTAGGTCTCTACTTGGCCTGAGCTGGTTCAGAAATGCACCCATCCATGTCTCCATGGGCTCTCTAACACTGATCTTAAATTCAAATGCTAAAAGAATGGGTGAACTCAGCTCCATTGACAGTAAAGAGTGGCAGGGACCCTGGGCAGTAGCAATGCTGAGAGGGGTACATGATCCATTGTTTAAGAGAAGCCAGGAACCTGGCTACCCCCATAAAGTTTCTTAATTTCTAAACCTCAGCAAGAGATTGTTACAAATAAAATGTTAAAACACTGGGGGCTAGACTAATTTGACGCCACTTTGGAAAAAAAAATGGGGTGGGGCTGCTCTTCTCAGAGCCTGGCCCTCACAAAAAAAAATCACTTTTACAATTTAATTTAGGAACTAGGATCTGGGCTCTTGGCAGATCTCTGCTTATCTTGGACAGTTTCTTAATTTTTAAAAAATATTTTGTTTATTCATTTTCAAGCAGAAAGAGAGAGAGAGAACCAGGGTCACCACCTTGTGGGTCTGGCGTATGTGGGTACTGGGGAAATGAAGCCAGGGCCTTAGTAGGCACTGGAGGCAAGTGCCTTAACTGCTGAGCCATCTCTCCAGCCAAGTTTCTTAATTTTTTACTCTCTTTCATGTAAATGGGCATGGGGGCAAAGTTGATAATTTACAGACAATGCTCAAAAATGATGTGTCAAAAAAAAACCCAAATAGAGTTAATCCCATATCCCAGGATGTGAGTGTTAATCAAGGTTTGCAGATTGGACTTTAGATGCTGGAAGGGGACACATGTACTGCCCCTCACCCTTCACCCCACTTCAACTCTTGCTGTCAATACTCACCTTGGATGCTTTTCTAATGTACCATTTAAAGTGAGTTCCTGATCTGTGTCAGGGTTTTCTGAAAAGCATCAAGCCCCAGACCTTTGTCAGGATCTTGGACCCCTCAATTCAATGCTACTTGATGCTCCCATCCACTTAAATCAATCTCTCTCCTCTGTTCCTCTTTCTCCCCCTCTCTCCTCCTCTCTCTCTCACCTAAATATTTCTTAATTGAACAGTTTGTGGTGGAGCTTCCTTATAGCAGTTTAATAGATTAACTCATCTGAGCCAGCCTCAAATTTCAGATTAAAATTCCTTCATCCCGAAGGCAGCATTATCAGGTTGTTGGAGGCTGTTTTCAAACCTTGGTTTTGAATAGCAGCGGCTCTGCATTAATTTAACCACTAAGCTAATAAGTAGGTTTCGTTTTGTTATGCTAAGCTTTATTGCTTTTCTTTTGATCAGAATGGTGTTGTTGAGCAAAGCAGCAGACAAGGCATTCTTTGATGAGGGAATTAGCGCTCCATTCTTCCTCTATTATTCATATCACAGTGGAATATGTAAGTACCTGAGGGTGTCAAAGGAGCGCAGGTTCTATTGCAAAGTGCTTGCCTTGTTTCTCTCAATAGCTGACTATGAGATGATAAACCGCTTAATACACTGTGCTAATTGGATGAGAGCAAAAAGAGATGGGAATTAAGGCGAGGCAAAAGGAGAAAGTGCAACCAGCCTTCAATTCACTCTTTCACCACTTTAACAGCACCAAAGGAGGCACAAGCTTTCTATAAGCAGACTAGAGGTTTTGTGCAGAGATAAAATGAACGTGTTAGTGGATTCAAGTAATACACTAATTATTGCACAGTATAAATACCACTACTGGTTTTATAACAGGGAGGTAAACTTCTTTTGAGAGGGTTATAGGATTGCTTGGCAGTGGTGTAGAACCTAATAAGGGCCCAGAGTAATAACCCCCTGGATTAACAAAATTGCTGCTTGTAGAAGTATGATTCAGGCTTTTACGAAGATTTCTGGAGAATGAATAAAAATGACTGAATGACATTTCTTAATGTATAACTGGTAATCGCTCCCTTTTCTTTAAAGGGAAAAAAATGTATACTTCAAACCGGACTGTTAATAACGTCCGGGGACAACACGACTTTTTCCTTTGAAAAATGCTTTTCCCCACGTCAGGTAGCAGGTTTTCTTCGCCCCCACTCCCCCAGCTAGGCTGACACTGTCAGTTAAATATGCACTTGCTCTGGGGAACTCTGTGTTCCAAAATACCATTTTAGGTTCCATTTAATACCCCCTTCATCGAGACACACTCATTTTTGTGTATACACATACACACATGCGCACATACACATTTTTCCCTCTAAAAGCAAGTTGTATTATGCCCGTGTATAATTTCCTCTTCCATAATATCAGCCCCCTTTTCCATTCTAGTAAGACTCCACACTCAACCATACTAAACAGAACTACTGGTGCTTTAACTCTTGATATTGTAAATCAAAAATAGCAATAATAAAGATTTTTCCCTGATTGGGAGGAATAATATGGGGAGAGGGAAACTGACTGAGGCCAAAACTGGTAACTTCAGCTTCAGTTTTTCTCCCATGTATCACCCTAAATTCATTTTCTCGCCACCTTCCTGACCATCCATGTAAGATGGATGATTACTGTCACTATTGCCCACAGTCTGGGCCATGGGTAGTTGGTGACAGAATACATCTGAGAGCATTATGCCAAATGGTCCCTTCTTGCCTTTTGTGGCTGTCTTCCCCCAGATCTGGCTAACCTGTCTGAAAATGTGATATTAACTTAACCTTTCCCTCATGTCTTCCCCCAGAAGCCCATACATACAAGGCTCCCAAACACCTCTCACCCCAAGATGCTGTGGGGTGTCTTTGGGAAAGCAGGTGCTGTGCAATTCTGCTCCGGGTGTGAAAGAAGACAGTCCTACCATGAGCTTGACCCTCCTGAGCTCTCTGGGCCTCCACATGTCCTCCTCCACGGTAGAAGAGGTTTGCCTAAGGTTGGGGGGATGGGGTCAACTGCTCCCAGTATTGTGATTGAATTCCCAGATATTGGGGCCAAATTGGGTTGCCATTCATTAATAATGCTCACAATAAGATTAAATCATTCTGGAAAATCTCATAAAATCCCCCTAAGTACGCTCCAGTGGCTCTTTCCAATCCCCATCATTCAGCACTTGGGGAAGTTTGGAAGGAGAAGAAAATTGGTTTCTTTGCTTTTAATGCTGCTTTGAAAAGATACTCAGAGTTTGTCATGCATGACATGTCACATGTTTAATGTGGACTTGCTGGAAGTCAGGGGGTCTTTAGCATGTGATATTTATGGGGAATATTAAGTGCAGAATGAGGTCCCTCCAGCTGGGGAAAGTTGAAAGAATAGGAGGCCCAGGCCTGGGCTTGTTTGTAGCATCAGAATGACATAGGATTAAGAGTTTGTAAAACAAGGCGAGGGGTTCTCATTGGCCAGTAATAAATGTAATCCTTGGAGGTAATTTCACGCAATTTGCTTCTGCTCCATGGAAGGGTCAAATGAGAAAAAATGACTTTTAAAAAGAGTTCATTAACAGGAAGAATGGTACTGTTTTTCATATATCATTCAACTAGCAGCCTGGATTGGGGGAGAGAGAATCCCTACTAAACAAAAAAACAAAGTCGATGAAAAATTTATATTGACCAACATTAAATAAATAAATCTTTGACTCACGCTTCTCTTTGCACTCTGCCATCTTCTCCCCAGCGGCCCTAGCCACCTCTGGAAAGCGGCTTTCTCTCTGAACCGCCTGTGGAGTCTGAGAGTTTGAGACTCTCAGGCCCCCAGGAATATCCCAGAAAGTTCCTCGGTGGCTCCTGTAAACCTGGGGAAATAGTGTGCGGTGGGAATGGAAGTCAGTGGCTGCTTCGCACGCCCCAGCCCTGGTCCCAGCCACACTGCAGGGTGCATCCTGGAGTGTCTAGACCTGACCAAAGTGGCGGTGACCCATGCTACTTCCAAAGCCCCTTGATCTGGTGGGGTGCGCTCTCGGAGGTTTGGGGCATACAGAAACTTGGGACCTCCAGTAAGAAGGCTGTCCACCACCTCCCTGGTGGGGAAGGACCCTTAGGGCCAAGACCAGGTCCTTTGATGTAGGCCATGTACACTTGCGCCCGGACTTCTAGGCGCCCCCCCCCCAACGAGCCCGCGCCTCCGGCGACGACCGACTGGCGTGGCGGCCTGGCCCCAGCTCCGCTAGTCGCGGTAGTCACGCGTCGCAGCACCCCCCCCCCCGCCTGCCCCTCTCCCCAAAGGTCCGGCGCGCTAATTACTGCAAATTGAAACTAATTAAGCTTCTCTTCCCTTTCCCATCACCCTGGGAGCGTTGGTGAGACTCAGCCCCTCGCGGGCGGGCTTCCACCAAACGGTCACCCGAAGGGGCGCGGGCAGGGCCCAGGGGTGGGGAAAGCGACTGTCTCTCCTCCCCCGCAGCAGCGGTACAGCGAGGAGGGTGAAAGATTGTAAATGTGTTTGGGTCTCTTGAATTGTTTGGATTTTTTTTTCATGTATACATTACCCAATGCCTAGATAAGTGATGTAATGACATTTGTCGAGTTAAGATCTGCCACTGGGATACCCCTCGCTGCCTGCCTTTCCATCACCGTTTGAGTCTCTCTCTGTCTGTCTCTCTCTCTCTCTCTCCTCTCTCTCTCTCTCTCTCTCTCTCTCTCTCTCTCTCTCTCTCTCTCTCTCTCTCTCTCTCTCTCCTCCCTCCCTGCCTCCCTCTCTCTCCCCTCCTCCCTCCCTGCCTCCCTCTCTCTCCCCTCCCTCCCTCCCTCAAGTCTCCTCCCTCCCCCCTCGAGTGTTCCACGGAGCCCTCCCCCTAGGAAGCCAGCGCCTGAGCTTCTAGCTGGGTCTAGCCATTTACTGTCAACTCGGACTGCGCACTTTCTTGCTTCGTGGCACTTTCTCCTCAACCAAGCCACCCGCTCGCTTCAAATTTCCGACAACGCCTACCCGGCAACCTTTCCTACCTCCTTGGCCCAGGATCCCCAACTCCAGCTGCAGCAGAGCTCTGCTGGAAAGTTGAGGTGCACGTGTAAAGGACCGCGGTGATGTCTAATTTTCGTAGAAAACAGGATCCTTTTGAGGATCGCATTCAGACCTAGGGTCTCTGCCAAGAACACGGTGTGCAGATAAACCCAGGAGGTGCCAGAGAGCCAGAGCCCACCCTTGACCCTACTGAGGAGAGGTACTGTCCCCCTCAGGGCCTACACAGAACATTCACACTTCATTCTGTTAAACATATATATATATTTTTTTTATTTTGAGCGTGACACTTCTCCACTAGATAGCAAGGAAAAGTGGTAACAATTACACATTACACAAAAGTACTGTACCATTGCCTTTATCTTGAAAGTTTCCGAAGCCTCTACCGTTAATAAGTTAAATAAAGGGCTTGAGTACATAAATATTTGTCTAGGAACCCTACGGTTTCTACAACACAGTAAGAATCTACAAGAGGACGAACTTTTACCATACCACGCTGAGTGCAATTGCGTTATAACATTTCAAATATACAAAGCTCTGTTCTTTTTTTAATAACAATGGTATGTACAGAATCAATAATCACAGTTTGGTGACTTCAACAGTCCATATTCTAGCAGAGTATTTCCCTTTGGTTTGATATAAAAACCTTGGTTGGTGTATGATAAAGAAGAGAACAAGAGTAAGACGCCCCTTTCCTTTAAGTGCACTGTTAGCTATCTTACAGATTCGCGTTCGCTTCCCAGGCCCGGGCTTCATACCCGGCAGAGCTGAGATAACTTAGAGCGCCAAAAGGCTATTCAAAAGAAAAGCTAAGAGGAAGAGAGGCTGGGCTTTCGTTTTTTGTTTAAACTTCAATATTAGGCGTCTTGAGGAAAAGCCCTCCCCCGTTATTTTCAAGAAAGTGAGAATGGGATAGAGTGAACGATGGAGTTGGAGCGAGGTTGGCAGTGACAAGGACAGAAACAGGAACGGGGGCGGGTTGACAGCCAGCTGAGGAGGTGCCACGTCCGTCAGCGCCAAGGCCGCCTTGCCTGCGTCCAGGCGGCCGCGCTGACTCTCTCGGTGCCGTCTCCGGAGTTTGCTCGTCCTCTGTTTCCATTTGGTCTTGAGTGGTGCTAGTGAGGTGACCTTTCGGGGCGCGCCTGGGGCGCGAGGGTGGAGGGTAGCCTTTAGCACACCTCCTTGCCCGTGCTGGTGCCCGGCAGGATGTTGAGCTGCGTGAGCTGCGCGGCGTGCTCCTTGGCCTTGAGCCTCAGCGCCGCTATGCTGGAGGCGCGTCTGTCTGCGGCCGCGGTGGCGGGGTCGGACAGCGCGCCCGACGCCACCGCGCCCTCCACGGCGGGAGTGGGCTGTCTCAGGAGCGCGGCGGCGGTCGACGCGCTGGTCAGAGGGGCCATGGTAGAAAAGAGCCTGCGGGGACAGCAAACAGCGCGGTCAAGGCCCACGCCTCGGGCGGCGTGTCCCGCCGCATGGGGAGAGCGGAGTAGAGCGCTGGGGCGCGCGGTGGCGGGGGAGGGGGGGGACCCGCGAGCTAGGAGGAGGCCGAGAATCGACCCGGAAAAGAACGGTCAGGGGACCTGATGTGTCCAGAGGGGACGAATCCAGGGACAGAGGCAGCCCCCGTACCCCTGCCCTACTGCAGAGTATTCTAGGGTTTCCCTTAAGAAAAGGGTCCGTTCCAAAGCCGGCTTCTGCAATGAAGCTATTTGCCAGGAGAGCAGGTGGTGAGAGAACCACAGAGACGAATTGGGGCGGGGGGCGGGGAGGGCGGGGGGCGGGCAGGTCACATAGAGCAGAACTGAAAAAGGGAGAAAATGGGATCAAAATGGCCCAAGACCTAATCCTGAAGACTGAACTTTCTCAGGAGCTCCTCAGCCGCCCCCTTTTTCTAGGGAAAATCTGGACTTGATGGCAAGTCTTCCCGTGGGCCAGCGCTGGCCCGGCCGCCCTCCCTCACGCCGCTAGGCTGCCGGAGCTCTGCCAGCGCTGACCCAGTGGGGTGGAGGGCGCCGGCCTCTTGATTTCAGCCCACCAAGAGGCTCTGACCCCACGCCGCCCCGCGGCCCGACACGAAGACACGGCCTCCCCGCGGCCCTCTGGCCTCTACTTTCACATCGCTCCCAGGCCTGAGAACCCCGCAGGCGGCTAGAGGCCATGCCCAATCCAGGGACCCGTAACAGTGCGGGAGCCACCGCCTCCGGCTGGCGCCGGGATTACTCTGAGCGGCCTCCGATCTCTTCCCCACAGCTGCACAGACCCTCAGCCGAGGCCCAAGCCGCCCTGGACCCCACCTTCACCCCAACGCCCGCCAGGCTTTCCCAGCCGCCTTCCCCAGATCTCCAGCTCCAGGACCCCTCGGGACCAATTCAGGATTTCCACAAATAGAAATGAGCCCTCCTGGGGCTTCTGGAGCGCCTGCTCCTCCTCCCAGATCCAGGGTTCACTGTTCGTGCCCTCCCCATCCTTCCACCTTCCATTATCCCGGAATCTCACAGCCCGGGCCTCCAGCGGGGGTTCGCCTAGTTTTACAAGTTATTGTTGCCCTAGAAAAAATGGGGAGGAGACCTAAGACTTTTTTTTTTCTAGGAAGAAATGAAAATATGTGCCCTGGAGGGGGGTGTAACATGCCCTGGTCCAATTAGGTAAACTGAGTCAATGACTACACTTTAAGACACTTCCTACTGTTTCAGTGGTTTCATTCAAGAAACTAATTTTGCTTCAAGTCTTATTTTTAATTTTCGTGCGGATGATTTTTGTTAAGTATCTGCACTGTTGGGTGAATCTATTATTTCTTTGTTCTCCCAAAGAGAGATCATGGAAGCTGCATTTAGGTTTATTTTCACTGCACTTTCCAATTTAAAACATCCCTCCTTTGTTTCTTTGTCTGTGTGATTATACAGACTTTTTAATTTCATGACTCGTTCATTTAAAGAAAGTGTGTTCTCATTCATGACGAGCTTCATCTTTTATTTTGTCTTGTACCTCTGTGGGGGTCACAGTTTTGCTTATGGGTATATCATTAGCAGCAGGTATTTGAGTGACAAGGAAGATATTCTGGAGAAGAAATTATTCTTTGCACTTAGAAGGGCCAGAAGTGTGTCACTCAGGCTGCCAGGCTTTCTTGGCCTCAGAATTTTTGCAAAACTTGAACAGCCATCCTTGCAGTAGACGCAGCAGGGGGTGCCTTCTAATGGTACTTTTTTTTTTTTTTTTACAGCTTTCATTAAACACTTCTAGTTACTCTTTTGGCTGTTACCGCCAACTGCCCTCCCCTTTCCTGCTCAGTCCCAAGTCATTCCCTTCAAGTCCTACTTTTCCCTAATCAAAATCAGAGAATATTTTCTTTGGAAGTTGGACCAAAGAGACAGATGTGTGCAGTCCTGTGGGTCTTCTGTTGCCTCCTCCCTGATCCCAGAGTGTGCGTGTGTATGAGAAAGACAGATGGGCAGACAGAAAGACACTCTCCCACCACGGAGGTTACCTGCCGAAGGCTGGGCTAATGAAGGCTGGGTGCCGGAACACAGCAGCTCCCAGGAAAGTGCTCAGGCCCAGCGGGGCCCCGCTGGGCGGCAGGCTGGCCGAGCCTGGAGGCGGAGGTAGGCTCGGGAAGGCGGCTGCTGCGGCCGCGGCCGCGGCCGTCCAGGCTGAGTCCAGCGCTGGATGGTGCGGGGAGAAGGGGCTGGCGTCCAGGTATGGGCTGAGCGGGTGGGTGGCCGAGAGCGGCCCGGGGAAGGGCAACCCCGGAGGGTGGGTCTGCGCACCGGCCTTCTCCCGCTTACGCCACTTGGCCCGACGGTTCTGGAACCAGACCTGCAAGGTGGAGAAAGAGCTTGGCGCTGGGCAGGTACCTCCCCTTTTCTTGAAGCCCTGGACCTGCTTCCCTTTAGGAGCCCAGACTCTAAGCTTGGAGGAAATTAGATGTCCAAGCTTTAGGAAAATGGTGGGTTTCAAGTCTGGGTTGCCCTTTCCTAGCTGCAAAACTACACAGGTCAAGTAAACCTCTCTGAAGCTCAGTTTTCTAATCTGCAAAATGGGACTAATAAAACTTTTTTTAATAAGATCTTTATGAGGAATGAGTTAAAAGGCTATAAATGAAAGCGTAGATTCAGTGACGACTGTTGGGAACAGGCAGCCACCGAAGTCTTGAACAATATGCCTGCTGAAATGTTCACATACTTAAACTTTGCTCAAAAACTAGGAGAATCTTTGTTCTCTACTGAAAAGGCTTCAGAGGCAGTTCATTTATTCTTTGCAGAAATATTTACTGGACACCTAAGGGCTATGTGCTGGGGTCTGAGGTTTGGGTTGGGGTGGAAGAGGGGAGAGAAATACTTCCAGTAATTGGCAAACAGGTGTACATTTTAGGGGACGAGTTCTCTATGAAATGAAATGGGGAGTACACAGCCTGCTCTCTGCAGGGGCTCTGTGGGAGAGCACTGACAGCGAGGAGGAATAATGTAGGAACACCTGGGCCCTCAAAATCTCAGGGCAGGATGCTGACTTTTCCCATCTTCCAAGCTAATGGGTCCTTTAGATCCTTTTGGGAATGTGATTGCATTGCAATCGGTTCTTTAAATAAGATAGTTTTGGATTTGGGGGAGGTTTCCAGCTCAAGGTATTTTCCTAATTGTTAATGAGAAGCAGTTTGAACAGAGACCTTTACCTGAAACATGGGAGCCACCATCATCTAAAAATAACCCTTGAGAGCATGAAATGATTTTTATATGACCTGCTTATCACTCCCACAGCTGAGATTGTGTTCCTTCTCCTCTGAAGGAATGAATATTTTTAGGGCTGGGATTATGACTGCACACAAAGTCTAAAAATTAAGAATGAACTCCAGGGCTATACAGAGTTATATTAAAGTGTAATGTAAATTATCCTAGCGGAATATGTTAAAAATGTTGAAAGACATTCAGATCTTTCAAATATCCACCCTGAAGGAGGGGGGGTTGCAACTAGAGGTAGCAACCAGGCGTGGTTTGACTTTCTAGAAAACCACCCAAGGAAAGAGAAATCAAGAATCTAAATCAGTTGATTAAAATTCTGCTGAAAAAAAAAAAAAAACAGAACAGTCTATAGCTTCAAATGACCTATCTGCGATTGCAGAAATGCTCTGGCGCAGATATTAGGAGACTTGTAGAAGTTAGGCTGCAGTTAGACCAGGCTGGACAGGCAGCTTCCGTGCATTCTAATCTGTCTAGACCACAATATCCATCATTCCTTGTTGGCAGTGAATTGAAAGAGAGGAAGCTTGGATTGGGGAGGGCAGTGGAGGCTGAGGGCATTATATATGTGGAATCCTTTCTGTAGAAAGATCATCTGTGGGCTGGAGAGATGGCTCAGCGGTTAAGACACTTGCCTCCAGTGCCTAAGGCCCGGGGTTCAATTCCCCCAGGACCCACATAAGCCAGAGCCACAAGGTGGTGGCCCTGGTGCTTGCTCTCTCTCTCTCTCTCTCTCTCTCTCTCTCTCTCTCTCTCTCTCTCTCTCTCTCTCTCTCTCTTTCTCTCTGTATATCTCTCTGCTTGAAAATGAATAAATACTTTTTTTTTAAAAAAAAAAAGAAAGATCATCTGTGTCTTCAGCTCTCTGGCTCAACTGCAATTATCAAGATGTGCCCTGCTATTCCTCATTATTGAATTAATACTTCTGAGGCTCCTCAAAGGTAAACGAAGGGACTCTGATAATTCATATTCACTTAATTACATCTTCTCCAATGAATAGGGGAAGAGGAGAAGGGGAGGGGTGATCTTTTATTTTTTAAAAGTTATTTAACTTTCCCACGACTAGTTCCCCTGAGCTGAAAATATGGAGTTGCTGTCACATCTCTGTTTGACAATGGAGAAATGTGTCAACAGAAAGGAGGGGACAAGCCTCGTCATTAGCCCTCTAATGCAAGAAGCTGTTGTGTATTAAATGAGCCATATGGAATTTATTGTGCTTTATCAGTGCTTGATTTTGACTGTAAAGTGATTCACTCAGCTTCTAACCCGGGGACATCTGTTTTCTGTTGGCCATCGGGGCTGCCCAGTGTTGATCGTCTCTTTGGTTATGAGGCCTGGGCTCGGAAATGCACTCTGGTATGGGGCTGCAAACACTTTTAATAGCATTGCACTCACTCCCTATTAGATCAATGTGGGCTCATTGCTATAAAAAATGGGAAATCAAATAGCATTAGCCAGCTCCTTGTGCGGGGCGGAGGGGAAATCAAACAGCATTTTGCCTTCAAATGGCCCTGTTTGTTCTAGCACTAAGTGGGTTTTTATGAAGCCCGATTGGAGACTTAATCACAGCCAAATACCTGCTTGAAGCTGAGCGGATTTGCCTAACAACCAAATCCATGCTCCATCCCATTATTTCAATCAGGAGAAGTTGGCTGGTGGATTGTTTTCTGTAGAGGCCTTGGGGACAGAGGGGCTCCTGGACTGCAGTGTCAGGGGCTGGAAACCCCCTGTTCTGATCCTGGACTTCTTCCTTAGGTTCTCATACTCAAAAAACCCTTTCCCCTCACACCTCCGGCTTACTTGTGAAATATCTTTTGTGTGTGGGGGGGTCTACTTTTCAGATTCTGGTTCTCTTGTTTAATTTGAAGGGCATCTCGGTCTGCCACCAATCTCACCCTCCCACCACCACCACTGCCTCCCAGCCCTTCTTCCTCTCTTCTTCCTTCTCTCTGTGTAGCTCACCTGGACTCTGGCCTCTGTCAAGTCCAGCCTCATGGCTAGTTCCTCCCTAGAAGAAAACAACACAGAGACAGGAGGTCACTGAAGGCCCCATCAGCGCTCTCTCTCTCTCTCTCTCTCTCTCTCTCTCTCTCTCTCTCTCTCCTACCTTCTCCTCAGTTACAGCGTCCTCCAGTCCCCCACCCCAAGTAAGTGGGTTTCACCCTCCTTTCATCCCAGTAATTGATTGAAAACATAAAAACACAGCATATTGCCAGGTATGGAATGTTATACGTTATATTGTGTCATAGTAGTGAGTGGATTCTTGGGTCTGTAAGTCTTCAAACATGAACACATGGATTCTCTGTCACTCTTAGGCCAGAGCTAGGCAAGAAACAGTCCATACTAACATGGCTTATGGTTTTGTCCTAATCCTAAATGACAGAAGAGCTCAGCACTAAACTAAAAAATTAATTAATTAATTAATTAAAAACTGCCCTCTTGGCTTAGTTTTGCCTTCTTTTTTTTTCTCCCCACTTCCATTTTCTCACCCCTCTTTCCAGTTCCGGGCCTTTTCCACCATCTCTCTCCCCCGCCCTCCTCCCTCCCTCACCCCTTTAGGTCACACTCCCCATTACCCTCTGGAGATATGTTAAGCTTGTTAAGAGTGCAGTGTGATAATTTTTTGATTAAACAAAATTCTGTGCACCTCCTGATTCCAGTGCCCACTACAAACCCTGCCCATCTCAGGGGAAGTCAATTTAGCTGAAACTCTACCCCATCATTGCAGTTATTACTGTGACAATTAAGGCAAATAGGAAACCATTGAGATGCTGTAAACCGGCTTAGGACCTGTTTACCGAAAATATGAGCGTGCCCAGAATAATTGGCTCTGCCTGCTAATAAAAGAGCTGGGGATGGCCAAGCCTGGGGTCCAGAACTGCACTGCCCACAGGCCCCTGTTCCACATCTGAAACATCAGTACCAACAGAAAATCAGTTCACTGAGTGCCTTCCACTGCCTGCAGTGAGCACCAGCATATCTAAAACTGATGTCCAGACTGGTCCACCAGCAGCCTAGGGTTGTTGACTGCTGGGCTGGAAAGCGGGTGGGGTAGGATGGCAGAGAGGAGCAGACCCCTAGTCCTGCACTTTGGTTTCCAAAAAGGGCAGACCCGCATACCAAATGACATTAGCTCATTTTCTTCTTTTGAAGTACATACGTCAGACAGAGGCAAAAAGCCGCCACCCAGTCAAGTATTTGATAGGACATGCTGATTTTGAATTTTATTTCCTTTTCTGAAGACAAGCTCTGAGTTACACTGGGGAGGAAAAAGTTTAGCTCAAGGGATGACCAAGTTTAAGTGTTCTTGCCTGCATTTGATTCCCTCTATCCTTGGCTCTTGGTTAGAAGAATTTGGCAATTGCCAGGCCAACTACATTCTGGCATCGGCTCTGACCTTCTGAGTTCTAGGCAGAAAGGGAGACTGCTTTCCTCTCCAGAGTGCACATTGAAAAGCTGCACACGTCTCCTGTGAAGGAGCTGCTGATCTTGACTAGCCCCAGGGCAGGCACTCACAGTTCTCTTTCTCTCTCCTCATTAGGAGATATTTGCCCCTAACTTTGGCTCCTAGCTAGAGCCAATACCTTAGCTTTGAGGTGAGAAAGGCCTCCAGCTGGCCTGCGAAACAGGTCGCCTGAATAAGCAGGGGTACAGATGCCCAGTTAGCCCACAGACACATGTTTCCCAGAAGGGGGGGAAAACTCAGTGATTGGGAAGTGGAGTGTGACTATCACGCTACCCACCCGGCTTGGACACTTACAAAGAGAAAGTTTTTCCCCAACTGCTTCAAATACCCTCTGCCCGGTTTCTAGACATCATGGCCCACCCCATCAACACAAGCTGCGGGTCATGGGGATGGGAAGATTATGGCTGGCGCCTCTCAGGTGTACAGACACAAAACACTGCTGAGTTCCAACTTTTTTCAGTTACTCGGGAGTCCCCAAATGACAAGACTAGGATTCTTTAAAGGCCTTATCCTCAGGCTCAGGTTCCAGCTTCACTGTGAATGGTGTAACTGATAGCCACCATCGGGCTGGCTAACACACACCACACCCGCCAAAAATAGCCCCTGCCCTGTTCTGGTTGGGAGGGGGGGGACTGGGGCCAGCGCTCCATGTGTCTGGTTGGGGAGCTGGCCAGGCCGCAGCACCAGAGGCAGTGAAAATGGCTCTGTTTGGCCTCTCTTTGGAGAGGTTCTTTGCTCTAAAACTTGTCATTTGGAAACACTAAACTGGAAGGACTTTGGGATGAACAGAAACCCAGCAAATGAAACTTAAAGCCTGAGAGGAGAGAAGAGAGAAGAGAGA